>CAWUFW010016620.1:0-300668 GCA_963921515.1 Calotriton arnoldi | reverse complement strand
TACTCCCACACATAGCATGGGGAGTACAAGTTGGAACAATGTGTCAGACAACTGTGGCCCCGATACTGGGGATCCTGTCTACCTGGACTTTCTATTCATCTAGGAACTTGGGATTGCAAGATTCATGTACAGCACAATCCATCCTATGCACTATTATCACAATAAACACACTAATACACCATACTTGCCTCTGTCGTGATTCCAACGTGGGTGCTGTTATGGGGATGATGAACTGCAAAATTACACAGTGTATGCGAACTGCAACAGCAAGGACAACACAGGCATGTGAGTACAGGCAACGTGACACATATGAGGGAGACACACCACCAGGGCTACACAACACATACACACCTAGGCCATCTGACTCATTGCCTACACTGATGTTGCCAGGGAAGACGGTGCAATGCACAGACACCACACCCATTCCCAGTTGTAGTCAAGTAGCCCACAGGTGCAGTAAGCAAATGGCACTCAAATGTGTGACCACAGACAACGCACATCACTAAGTGAAGCACAGGTTTATTACACAGTAGCAACATGCCGTAACCACTACAGATGCAAGGTAACCCCACCTGGTAGCGGGCACACAGTCAACAACTGTAGACAGAAGGAAGTCCATGGGTGTGGCGCACATCACCTGTAGGGACACAACAGCTACCAGCCTGGATGTGCAATCACGTCGTCGGTGGACACAGTTGACCAAACGAATCTGAAAGTACCCTGTGAAGGACAGAAATGACACACAGTCAAAAGCAATGCAGTACAGGACAGAACAGCAAAACTCATGCACAATACATGTTACAAGATACCCACCCAGAACCAAGTTAGCATGTCAACACTGTTGGGGAGTACAGCCCACCTGTCACCACACATCGCAACACACATCCTGTCAAGTAGCCCATGGACACACTCCAACAGCACCAGAGCACCACCCACACATCATGCCAACTCACATCATTCACATGACACCTCAGGATACTCACATTCAGCTAAAGAAGTTGGTGATGAGCTGTGTGCGGACATCACCATCACCATCATCATCATCATCGTCACTGGCATCGTGGTCCAGGCCAGGATCCTCCACAGGTGGCGGATGTTGGTCATCGTCATCCTGGATGAGAGGCAACTCCTTCCGCACTGCCAGGTTGTGGAGCATGCAGCAGACGATGATAATCTTGCACACTTTCGCAGGGGCATATGGGAGGGACCCTCCGGTCTTGTCCAGGCAGCGGAAGCGGCTCTTCAGGAGACCAAAGGTCCGCTCAATCACTCTCCTGGTCCGACCATGTGCCTCATTGTAGCGCATCTGGGCAGGTGTCACAGGGTTCCTGAGGGGTGTCAGCAACCACGGCATGTTGGGGTATCCCGAGTCACCTACGGACAGACAAGTGCACATCAGCTGACTTGGAAAAGTGGGCGGAATACTACAGATCAGATCACACACAATGGCACAAAGTCAGTACACACCGACAAGCCAGGCACGCTGGTTCTGCATCTGTGCCATCAACCTGGGGATGCGACTACTCCTCATCACAAAGGCATCGTGTGCTGAACCAGGGAAACGGGCACACACGTGTGTGATGGTCATGTCTGCAAGACACACCACCAGTGCATTGACCGAGTGGTAGTGCTTGCGGTTCCTGTAGGCCTGCTCCTGGGCCTGTGGTGGTACCAAAGCCACATGTGTCCCATCAATGGAGCCAATTACATGCGGCATCCTCCCCAGGGCATAAAAGTCACTCTTCACGTCAGTGAGTCGTCGCAGTCTAGGGAAATAGATGTACCGGTTCAGGAAGAGCAACATTGCCGCCAAAACATCGCGGAGCACACGGCTGAACATGGTCTGTGACATCCCACCAGCAGACGCCACAGTATGTTGGAAGGTACCGGTGGCAAAGAAGTGTAGGGCTGCCATCACCTTCACCTTGGGGGTCAGCGCTGTAGGATACGGCCGGCCAGGCTGCAAATGTGGGGACAACTGCACTGCAAAATCCTCAATCAGCTGCCTGCTGAAGCGGTACCGTCGGATGCTGTCCCGTTCCACCATCGTTGCCAGGTCTGGGAATGGCCGATGGACAGCAGGAGCCCTGCAGTGCAGAGGAGAAGTAAGCAAGATCGTCAGTCACCCCACATATGCGGCATTGAACACACTCAAGATCCCAACATACATCATCATGAGGCACAACTACATGAAGTGTGCAGTACCGGAACGACATTTATGGTACATACATGGCCAACATCTGTCAACACGGTCCTACAGGTGGCATCAATTTGTCCCAGGTTGGCCCATTGGATATCATGATGCTGTGTCACAGTCACCCCCCAGTGACATGTGAGGACAGATGTGCCCCAGGCACCACAGCTCAAGGACAGGCACATTCCCAGGGACCCTGTAATGCCACATGGACACTGGCATCACCTGGAGTATCATGTGTACACCACAACAAAACAAACATGACCCCCACAGGTAGTGGCCACACTTGCCATGGCAGGAGAGCCATGGACGTCTGTGACACACACGCACAACATCAGAGTCCATGCACACACAACGTGGATGTGGAGACTGTCTCCCATTGTGCACATGAAATCAGAGACATTGTAAACACTACATGCACAAAGACTGTGGAGGGCCATCACTATTGTGCCACTGGGACACCCTGGCTCAAACATACCGTCCCACATGGGACTCACGGGGTATGTGACATGACATACACAAACACCACTGTGAAATGTGACCATGGCACATGCACAGATATGAACAGTTGCACATCACAGTGGTCACGTACACATAACACCCATGATCCTGTCCCCATGAACACGTGCACAGCCTGGGGGTAGCTGCCCACAGGTGACACCCACAGGACAACATGTACACCAACATACACACAATAGGAAATGCAGCCTTACATGCCTTATGATAAGGTTTGGACAGGCTGTCGTGATGTAGGTGTGCCCCTCACTCCCTGGGAGCTATCTGTGGCTGGCATATGTCCATCTGAGACAGGCATGCTGACATATGCCAGTCACATGTACAGTGATGCGTTGTACTGCAATGGACCGATCGGTGCCTCCGGCCGGCCCATTGCATTCAATGTGTGCGGGTACGCGTTGTACCCCTGTGCGCGTTGTACTGCAATGGACCGATCGGTGCCTCCGGCCGGCCCATTGCATTCAATGTGTGCGGGTACGCGTTGTACCCCTGTGCGCGTTGTACTGCAATGGACCGATCGGTGCCTCCGGCCGGCCCATTGCATTCAATGTGTGCGGGTACGCGTTGTACCCCTGTGCGCGTTGAACAGCAATGGACCGATCGGTGCCTCCGGCCGGCCCATTGCTTTCAATGTGTGCGGGTACGCGTTGTACCCCTGTGCGCGTTGAACAGCAATGGACCGATCGGTGCCTCCGGCCCGGCCCATTGCTTTCAATGTGTGCGGGTACGCGTTGTACCCCTGTGCGCGTTGTACTGCAATGGACCGATCGGTGCCTCCGGCCGGCCCATTGCATTCAATGTGTGCGGGTACGCGTTGTACCCCTGTGCGCGTTGTACTGCAATGGACCGATCGGTGCCTCCGGCCGGCCCATTGCATTCAATGTGTGCGGGTACGCGTTGTACCCCTGTGCGCGTTGAACAGCAATGGACCGATCGGTGCCTCCGGCCGGCCCATTGCTTTCAATGTGTGCGGGTACGCGTTGTACCCCTGTGCGCGTTGTACCTCAATGGACCGATCGGTGCGCACCCATTGACAATGGGCTTGCCTGGCAACGGACGCGTTTTCGAATATTCGAACGAGTCGGTTGCTGGAAAATCAGTTGGTCACCCACAACAATGTTGCAAAATCATGTATGTCATGAAGTTGAAATTTTGAAGGATGCTGTGGGCGTGTTTTGGTGCTGCTATTCCATGGATTGGCCATATTCAGAAGATGCAAACGACTTGGACCTATCACTTTGGACACAAGGGACAGTATCTGCCTCTCCAGCACATATATATTGCTGCATGTTCCCCTGAGAGCCCACTTGCCTGCACTACATGCTCCAGGACGACATCTGCCACTGCACTGCTGCTGTCTCTGCCCCTCTGGACCCTGCAATGGCACGTACTGTGGAGAGAGCCCCAGCCTTCAGCCTTGAAGAGAACCAGGCCCTGCTGGACAGCCTACTTCCACAGTACAGCAAGCTGTATGGGACACCAGGGGAGCAGGTGAGTGTTCTGTGCACTGCCTTTCTGAATGTGCATTTTGTCTGACTAGCAAGGCTGAGAGTCAGCACACCACTGGCTAGCAGGCTCACTGAGTAGTTGTCACCCCCCATAGTGTGTAGTGACTTGCACTGGACAGGTATGGTGCAGTGACAGTGCTTCTGAACAGGGTTTTACTCCCCATGCTATGATACCATGTAGTGACTTCTGGAAAACTGTCCATGGGCAGCCGTGCACTGCCTGGGTACACCATGTGCCCCTGTGATTGCGACATGTATATGCAACTGTGTCATGCACGGATATGTTGCATGTGTAGTAATGTCCTTATCACTTTGTCATCCTGACAGGCTTCTGCCCATCGGAAGCATGAGATCTGGAAGGACATCGTCCGGGCTGTCCGGTCCGTGGGGGTCTACAAGCGCCGGATCCGCAACTGCCAAAAGAGGTGGCAGGACCTTCGGGGCTGGACCCGGAGGATTGCACGGGTCCAGCTGAAGCTGTCGCCTCCTCGCAGGAGGGGCGGAACACGGACCCTGACCCCCCACATGCTCAGGATCCTGGCGGTGGTCTTTCCAGACCTGGATGGGCAGCTGAAGGCCAGAGAGCAGCAAGGAGGGGTGAGTCAAAGACTGCACTGTGTACTCTGTCTAACATGTTATGTGCCCTCCTCGGGCCAGGTTGAACTGCCACAGTACAGCAGTCATGTTGTCCAGGAGCCATGTCCCTCTATTGTGCACTGCCCACTCCTCATCTGATACCCAGGTGTGGCCCTTACATGCAGGGAATTCTGTCACTTAGGACTGTGTCCTTGCAGTTTGCTTGACTCAAGGTGGGAGACAGCATCTGTTTCCCTGACTCTGTGGTGGGCATCATGGGTGGGTCCATTGCTTACACAATGCCTGTATTCTGACATGTATTCAGCGTGTTACTTTGATCTGTGGTCCAATTGCTGAGCTGATCCACCACATGTGGCTGGGGTACCTGGCACACACCCATGCTGCGGGTGGGAACAATGTTTGGGCCCCAGGAGTATGTATATGACGTGTGTCACACATACTTAGCCAGTTGCCTACAGTCCAGGGCTCATCCCTCATTCATGTGGGGCTGGACAGTCATGCCTACTCCAGGCCATACAATACACTCTGTACTCCCACTCCCGTGTATCAGAGGACACATTGTGCACAGTGATTTGCCCCTCAGGTGTCTGCCTCTGTGTCAGTGTGCTGTGGATTAGTCGCCAGGACTGCTGTGGAGTTTCTTGGTAGGGGCTCAGCATGCCACTGGAGATGTGACCATAGGAGACGATACTTGTGTGACACATAGGTGTTTGATCAGCTGCCCATGCAGACTGGGGCATGTAAATGTGAAGTTCAGGCAGCTGTTCCCCATGCACAGCAGAGTGTGAGGGGCTCAGGTTCAGAGGGTAGTGTCACAGGTCTCCCATATGTCCAATAGGTATGACCTGGACAGATGAGGGTTAAGAGGATGTGTTGTGGGGGGATGTACATGTGCACTTGTGCAGCTCCAGGACTTGCATTCCCCATGACCTACTATTGTGACACAGTGCAGAGTGTTGTTGTCTGGCTGCAAAGTCATACATCACTGAGACAGTGATGTATGACTTTGCAGTCATGCCTCCGCCATGGCATGTGTCTACTGATTGGTGATCCTGCAGGGGAGTGACATGTGCTACATGCACACCATAGTGGCGCTGGCTATCAGGACATGGGTGCATCATGGTGTCTGTCGCTGGTATGCATCACATGCATTTCCTATTTGACTCTGGGCATCCCTTACATCC
Organism: Calotriton arnoldi; assembly: GCA_963921515.1. Taxonomy (NCBI): domain Eukaryota; kingdom Metazoa; phylum Chordata; class Amphibia; order Caudata; family Salamandridae; genus Calotriton; species Calotriton arnoldi. The sequence goes on along the minus strand of CAWUFW010016620.1, from coordinate 294,669 downwards.
GTAAACCTGTACTGACTCAGTGGCAAGAGCTGTGATGTGTCCACACCGTGTCCTCTGCACTGTCCAACTACTGTGTACTTGGTGCATGTGTCAACACTGGGGTGTTGCAATCCAACAGACACCAGACAGATGGGTGCAAGGCCATGTGGGATGTGAGTGCCATGCTTGGCATCAGACTGACAATTGACTTCTCCTGTTCAATTAGTGCACTTTTAGCAATGCACAACTAATGATGCCAGGGCTTGCTCTGTGATGTGCTGTGCTCTCAGTGGTGTGTGCGTTATGTGCAGGTGACTGATGTCTGTCTGTTTCCCCATTGTTTGCAGATACATCCACGGCCACGGAAGGGGACAGCTCCACGGACCAGGAGGAGCCGGAGAGCCAGACTGGGTCAGCAGCCGAGGAGTGGTCGGAGGGACCCAGTGGCACGGAGGGCGAGGGGAGCCACACCGAGGAGTCCTCAGCAGCATCCACCTCAGCTGAGGACCAGAGCAACTCGGAGGATGACTCCCTTGTGGAGGCGGGTGTCAGCAGCCACCACACCCCAGCTAGTGTTGCTGTCCCCGCCACCACCAGCACCACCACCGCCCTCCCATCGGCTCCCATTCCCCAGGTCCGTGGAGGCTCCCATGTCCGGGAGCGTGTCTCCTTTGGGCCAGGCACCGCACCCCCTGCCCCTGTGTCCCCTGCTGCCCTGAGTGAGGAGTCTGTGTACCTCCTTCGCCAGCTCCATGTAGGGCAGACAGCCATGCTGAGTGTCCTCCATGCGCACACCGCGCTGTTGACTCAGCTGGTGTCGTTCATGGAGGGCATCTCATCGGGCATGTCTGACCTACAGAGGGGCAATAGGTCCATGGACTCCTCCCTGACGGCAGCAGTGTCCCTCCTCAAACGGTCCCTCACCCCTCCTGCCTCTGCTCCATCCACACTCCCCAGCACCTTACCCATCCCAGGCACACACACACTGGCACACACCAGCACACACACATCCAGCACACTGACACACACGCCAATGACAAAACGCACACGCACGCACATTCAGGGGACTGAAGCCAGACTCACAGGGGATGGGGCCCTGGCACACACACACGCATCCACATGCACTGCGCAGTCCCCAGTTCCCTCTCCTCCAAAGCACCCTCCCTTGCCTCACCTGCAACCCCAAAGTCACAGCAGCTCTTCCTCTGTGACCTCGGCCTCTTCCCCACCGATGAAGCTGCTCCAGCATCCCGGGGAAGAGGAAGCCCACCCACACGGAGCAGAGTGCCCCTCGCCCCCGGACACCCTCCCCCAGGCGCAGACGGACTGAGGCCCCCACCCGCAAGTCCCCCGGAGTGCTAAGAGCAAGACCCCGCCACCGCCCTGCAGCTCAGGCACAAGGTCTCCGTCCTCCATCCCTCAGGCCCCCACTGCACAGGTGCCCCCACCACACCCTGCCCCAGGTTCCCCCACCCACAGATATACCATCCCCAAGATGCTCCGGCCTTCTCCCCCTGCCACTTGCTCTCCCAGCACCACACCCCCGCTGCGCTTGTCTGTGCCACTGATGTGGTGAGGGTGTCCCCCCTCTGTCCAACCCACCTTGCCTGTTCCCCATTCTCCTCCCCTGGAGGTAGGCACTGCAGTGGAGTCCACTACCGCCCTGTCTGACTTGGGCACTGCAGTGGCGGACCTGTCCACCCCATCTGCAGGGTCCACTGCAGTTGTGCCGGCACCCACGACATCTGTGTCATGCCCCCAGTTGTGCCGGCACACACCATGTCAGACACCTCCACTGCAGTTGTCAGTGGCTCTCCAGCACCCACCACCCCTTCCCTGACTCCCCCTGGTGAGCCCTGATCCTGTCCCTGCGGTGCCTGGCCTGCCCCCCGGTTGCCCCTCCTAGTGGATTGTCCCTGGTATTGTGCAGGCATGCGTAGGGTGACATCTGCCAGTGTCACCCTGTTTGAACTTTGACAATGGACTGGCCATTGGCCTTTGCTCTTTTTCAGGACTTCGTTTGGCCTCAACACATATGCTGAATAAAGCAACTTTCTTTTCTCTAGTGCTCATGCTTCAGATGTACATGTTGTTGGTGCAGCTAACCATGCCCTTGCTGCAGTGATGGTGATATCTGGTCTCATGATTATGAAGTGTTACTGTGCAGGAACCCATGTGGTCCAGGGGGAATGTGTCCTATCATGTGGTGTATCCATGTCATCAATAGCAGCATCTGAGGGTGTCATGTGTTCAGTATTTGGCAATGGGTTTCCTACTTACATTGGCAATTTCATATCTGTGGCTTCCACCCCTGCACATCTGTTGTGCCTGCCATCGTTGCATTTGTCTACTTCCCTGACCGTGTTGCCATCTCCAGTGGACATGCAGGTTTGGGCATCAATGGGGAGGGACTCATCCGTGTAGTCAGTGCAACATTGCTATACAAGTGTGTTGGATCTGTGCTGATGATTCAGTTGGCACATCCATGACCAGGCTGATGTGATGGGAGCCCTCATTTGGTGCTAATTGTTGATTGTGTGACCAAGTGCTCAGCTGACATGATGGGGCCCTACTGAGGCAACATATGGCACAGCTTTCCTCACACAGGAGTGGAGTCCCCTCATGGCAGTGTGTACACGTGTGACATTGCCTGCGCCCAAGGTGTGTGTTGTATGTGCATGTCTGTGTGTTCACTTCCATTCATCTGCGCATGCTGTGATCCCTAGTGTTGTACCTGTTTGTGATGCTTGCTGACTTGAGCTATGTTCCCCCAAAGTCTTCTCCCTGTGTTCTCTGTGATGTGGGTGCATGGCACATTACTGGTCATCAGGGTGTCACCCATAGGTGTGTTTGCTATCAGGGCAGAGTTTGTGTGCAGACGCAGATGGGTCACAGTCAGGTTTCCCTTTGGCACTTGTTGTTTGCCCCTGTCATGTGATTTCCAGTTTGTGTTATCTTTCAGTGATTGTGACACGTTGTGTGTGTGACTGCTGGCACTCCTTAGGGTCCGGGCTGCAATGTTGGTTGTTGTCTATGTGTGTTCTTTGTGGGTGACCTTGGCTTCTTCATTGGTGTGTGACTGTGGCTGGGATCCCATTGGTCGGTGTGGTATTGCCGTCATGTCCATGTACAGCGTAGTGTGCAGTGTGTCAGACATTCAGGAGTCTTGTTGAGTGTCCATGTGTGATGTGTTTCTACACCTTGGTTCCCACCCACCACCCTGGAATAGTAATGGGTGCATGTGCAATGTCACCAGTGCATGTGTACTTCACTGCTGCACATTGTTGGAGGTCGAGGGGTGTGGTCTTGAGTGTGTGCAGATGAGAGTTGTTGCCCGGCTAGTCCCCTGCCTCCATGTTGGCCTTGGCTTACTGGCCATGCTGATTGATTTGTGCTTGTGTAGGTGTGATGGTAGTTAGTTGCTCAGGACACCTGACTGTGGTTCACAGTGTGAACGACATTTAGCTTTGTCATCACAGTGGTATTTTTCTTCAGCCCAGGGTCACCACATTGTGGGGGCCCTGGGGGTGGTGCTGTGGTGTGTCTGTGACTTGCTGTGTCAGTTGTTGTTCCTACGTGCCTGTGTGACATGTGTGTTTTGTGCTCCCTCTCACCTGTCAATGCCTGCTTGCCCACATAGGGGATTTGGATCCATGAGTTACCTTAGTGTGGCAGTGTATGCACATCTGTATGATTGGTATTCAGCTCTCCTCATGTGTTGTGTTGTTGCCTGGGGACACTGGCACCCCCACCCCTCACCTGCTGTGTATGATGACAGTGTTGGTCTGCCTGTTTGTGTTTGTGCATCTGCACCACTGCATTGGCATATCTTGGGTGTGCCATTGGCTGTATGTTGTTTGGTGTGTTTCCCCTGCTGTCCCTGGGACTCCTAGGTCATCGGTCAGCACAGTGATCATGGTTTGTGTGTCCCATTGCTGCCATGGTATGGTATCTGTTCACCTCACATCTGCTGTCTCCACAGGGTATCTGCATTTGTGTGCCCATTGGTGCAAATATGTGGTTCTGCATTCTGATGGTCACTTCTGTCATTGTGTCATTGATGACTGTTGACGGTCTCAGCCCCCATGGGTGTTGTTTGTCTGCACATGGCCAAAGGAATGTTTCATTTGCACTGCAGTATTTGGCTCCCCCAATTTATGTTGCAATGGGACACATACACTACTTTGCCACAGATGAGTTTTTGGTTCTGTGACCAGGAATGATCCATGCAGTTTGGCAGTTGCAGCTCTTTCTTTGTCAACAATTACCTTTTGGTCACTGTGATGATGAGGGTGTAGACCCCATTGCCACAATGGTCAAAATGTGCTTCAGCTATGGACCCCACACTTGCCTTTTGGTCACTGTGATGATGGGGGTTTAGACCCCATTGCCACAATGGTCAAAATGTGCTTCAGCTATGGACCCCACACTTGCCTTTTGGTCACTGTGATGATGGGGGTTTAGACCCCATTGCCACAATGGTCAAAATGTGCTTCAGCTATGGACCCCACACTTGCCTTTTGGTCACTGTGATGATGGGGGTTTAGGCCCCATTGCCACAATGGTCATGGGCTGCTTGCATTGTGGGTGCCACACACATATATGTGTGGCACATGTGCTAGGGGGTCACATTGTATGTTCAATGTCATGTTCGGTGTTGTAGGCATTTGACACAGCCTGCTCACACGCTTGTCATGGTGGTGGGGGGATGTCTTAATCTTGCATTCCCTAGGTTGTGGTGTGCTTGTTGTGTCATGCATTGTCCATCCTATGAGTGGGGGTGGTAGTAGTGGTAGGCATCCAGCCCCCTGGCTAAGGGTGGTAGTAGTGGTGGGCATCCTGCCCCCTGGGTGAGGGTGGTAGTAGTGGTGGGCATCCTGCCCCCCTGGGTGAGGGTGGTAGTAGTGGTGGGCATCCTGCCCCCCTGGCTAAGGGTGGTGGTAGGCATCCAGCCCCCCTGGCTAAGGGTGGTAGTAGTGGTAGGCTTCCAGCCCCCTGGGTGAGGGTGGTAGTAGTGGTGGGCATCCTGCCCCCCTGGGTGAGGGTGGTAGTAGTGGTAGGCATCCTGCCCCCTGGGTGGGGTGGTAGTAGTGGTGGGCATCCTGCCCCCTGGCTAAGGGTGGTAGTAGTGGTGGGCATCCTGCCCCCCTGGGTGAGGGTGGTACTAGTGGTGGGCATCCTGCCCCCCTGGGTGAGGGTGGTAGTAGTGGTGGGCATCCTGCCCCCCTGGGTGAGGGTGGTAGTAGTGGTGGGCATCCTGCTCCCCTGGCTAAGGGTGGTAGTAGTGGTGGGCATCCTGCCCCCCTGGCTAAGGGTGGTAGTAGTGGTGGGCATCCTGCCCCCCTGGGTGAGGGTGGTAGTAGTGGTGGGCATCCTGCCCCCCTGGATGAGGGTGGTAGTAGTGGTGGGCATCCTGCCCCCCTGGGTGAGGGTGGTAGTAGTGGTGGGCATCCTGCCCCCTGGGTGAGGGTGGTAGTAGTGGTAGGCATCCTGCCCCCCTGTGTAAGGGTGGTAGTAGTGGTAGGCATCCAGCCCCCTACCTAAGGGTGGTGGTAGGCATCCAGCCCCCCTGGCTAAGGGTGGTAGTAGTGGTAGGCATCCAGCCCCCTGGCTAAGGGTGGTAGTAGTGGTGGGCATCCTGCCCCCTGGGTGAGGGTGGTAGTAGTGGTGGGCATCCTGCCCCCTGGCTAAGGGTGGTAGTAGTGGTGGGCATCCTGCCCCCTGGGTGAGGGTGGTAGTAGTGGTGGGCATCCTGCCCCCTGTGTAAGGGTGGTAGTAGTGGTAGGCATCCTGCCCCCCTGTGTAAGGGTGGTAGTAGTGGTAGGCATCCTGCCCCCCTGGGTGAGGGTGGTAGTAGTGGTGGGCATCCTGCCCCCTGGGTGAGGGTGGTAGTAGTGGTGGGCATCCTGCCCCCTGGGTGAGGGTGGTAGTAGTGGTGGGCATCCTGCCCCCTGGCTAAGGGTGGTAGTAGTGGTGGGCATCCTGCCCCCCTGGGTGAGGGTGGTAGTAGTGGTGGGCATCCTGCCCCCCTGGGTGAGGGTGGTAGTAGTGGTGGGCATCCTGCCCCCCTGGGTGAGGGTGGTAGTAGTGGTAGGCATCCTGCCCCCTGGGTGGGGGTGGTAGTAGTGGTAGGCATCCAGCCCCCCTGGCTAAGGGTGGTGATAGGCATCCAGCCCGCCCTGGGTGAGGGTGGTAGTAGTGGTGGGCATCCTGCCCCCCCTGGGTGAGGGTGGTAGTAGTGGTAGGCATCCAGCCCCCTGGCTAAGGGTGGTAGTAGTGGTGGGCATCCTGCCCCCTGGGTGAGGGTGGTAGTAGTGGTGGGCATCCTGCCCCCTGGCTAAGGGTGGTAGTAGTGGTGGGCATCCTGCCCCCCTGGGTGAGGGTGGTAGTAGTGGTGGGCATCCTGCCCCCCTGTGTAAGGGTGGTAGTAGTGGTAGGCATCCTGCCCCCCTGGGTGAGGGTGGTAGTAGTGGTGGGCATCCTGCCCCCTGGGTGAGGGTGGTAGTAGTGGTGGGCATCCTGCCCCCCTGGGTGAGGGTGGTAGTAGTGGTGGGCATCCTGCCCCCTGGCTAAGGGTGGTAGTAGTGGTGGGCATCCTGCCCCCCTGGGTGAGGGTGGTAGTAGTGGTGGGCATCCTGCCCCCCTGGGTGAGGGTGGTAGTAGTGGTGGGCATCCTGCCCCCCTGGGTGAGGGTGGTAGTAGTGGTAGGCATCCTGCCCCCTGGGTGGGGGTGGTAGTAGTGGTAGGTATCCAGCCCCCCCTGGCTAAGGGTGGTGATAGGCATCCAGCCCGCCCTGGGTGAGGGTGGTAGTAGTGGTAGGCATCCAGCCCCCCCTGGCTAAGGGTGGTTGTGGTGGTTGGCATCCAGCCCCCCCTGGGTTGGGGTGGTGGCGCGCATTCAGGCCCCTGTGTGCATATGTGGCATTGGTGATGGGCATCCCGCCCCTATGGTGCTGCTGGTGTAAGTATATTCAGATTCCCAGTGTATGTGTGTGATGTGTCGTGTACGTGTTGTATGTGTTTTGTGGTTGGTGTCTGACTTACCTTCTGCGCCGTACGCGTCCGTGCCTGTTCCGGTAGTAGATGTAGAATATTGGTATGATCGGGACGAAGGGATTCATGGTTGGTTCGTGTCGTTCGTCCTTCTCGTTGCTTCGCGTCGTCCTCGTCGCTTGGCTTCGTCCTCGTCGCTTCGCTTCGTCCTCGTCGCTTCGCGTCGTCCTCGTTTGTGCTGTGTTCGTCTCGTAGCCGTGGATCGTGTTGTGGCGCGATTCGGAGCTTATGTGCGCCTCTCCCGGATGCTTTGACGTGCCGTGCGTAGCGACGGGTTCGGCGCGTACGGAAAGCGCATCGTACTTGTCCGGCCGGACGGGGCTGCATTTTCCCTTCCGTGCGACTCGATTCGGCGTTTCCGGATTCGCCTCGGTCGGAGAACAGGACCTGGTTTGGGTGAGTACGGCTCAGCCGGGATTTTTGCTGTTGTGCGCATCGTACTTGCTCGTTCGGTGTGCTGTACGGATCGGTCGGGAAGCTGGCTTTCGCATGGCTTTTTTCCCGACCGAATAGTATTGGGTGCGCCTCCGACCGAGATCGGAATCGGCCCCATTGTTTTTTTTATATAAAAACAATGTATTTGTGGGGGGAGACCCCCCACACCCTCTATCTTCCCTTAAATACGTGGTAAAAGCATGCGTTGTAAAGGCATGTTTGAGGTAAAAAACATGCGTGGTAAAAAATGCGTGGTAAAAGGACGACCAGAAAAAAACCTGATTGAGAAAGCTGTTACCCATTCCAGAAGCAGAGAGTAATTACAAAACAAGCAGGTGCATAACAGTAACTGGGATCAAATATACAACAAGCATTTACAATGCAGATAAAGACATTGTATACATTTACCACGCCTTTTTTTCCGCGCAAGTTTTTAGCTCAAACATGCTTTTACAATGCATACCATTACCACGCATTGTTTTTTTTAATATAAAAACAATGGGGCATATCAGCAACAGACGGCGATAAATATCGCAAAGCGCGCTTAGCACTTTTTTATTTATTGCCGGCTATCGCTGGAATTTATCGCCGGGTCAGCGCGTTATTAACAACGCGTTTCTCCAGGGCAATAAAATTCCAGCGATGGCGGCGTTGTAGGAGGGGATATCGCCGGAAATCCAGCGCAAAGTCCACAGGAATGGCGAAAACGTTGTTGATAGGCCAAGGTGCACTCAACCTGACGATCCACCTGCCATTGGATAATGCAGGTAAGTCAGGTTTTCAGCAGACGTTAGTTTTCGGCGTAAACCACGGTTAGTGCAGATTTTAAAATCGCTAACCGTGTTGTGGGCCGCCTTGTAAATATCGCGATGTGCACATAGCGATAATTTACATGGTATTCCATGAGGGGTACGCCCAGTGACGCCCACTTTGCATCTCATTAGAGATGCAGAGCGAGGCGTCGGGAAAACGGCTGCTAACATGCGCTAATGCATGTTGGCACCGTCTTGTAAATATGGCGAAAATATTATCTCCTCTTTTTTGGCTTTTAAAGCCAAAAAAGAGGAGATAAGGCCCTTGATAATATGCCCCAATGTATTTGTGGGGGAGACCCCCCACACTCCCCACATTCCCTTAAATACGTGGTAAAAGCATGCGTTGTAAAGGCATGTTTGAGGTAAAAAAGATGCGTGGTAAAAATGTGTGGTAAAAGCACGACCAGAAAAAAACCTGATTGAGAAAAGTGTTTCCCATTGCAGAAGCAGAGAATAATTACAAAACAAGCAGATGCATAAGAGTGACTGGGATAAAATTTACAACAAGCATTTACAACGCAGATAAAGACATTGTATGCCTTTACCACACCTTTTTTTCCGCGCAAGTTTTTAGCTCAAACATGCTTTTACGACGCATACCATTACCAGGCATTGTTTTTTTAAAATATAAAAACAATGTATTTGTGGGGGGAGACCCCCCACATCCCCCATCTTCCCTTAAATACGTGGTAAAAGCATGCGTTGTAAAAGGGATGTTTGAGGTAAAAAACATGCGTGGTAAAAAATGCGTGGTATAAGCACGACAAGAAAAAAACCTGATTGAGAAAGCTGTTTCCCATTCCAGTAGCAGAGTAATTACAAAACAAGCAGGTGCATAACAGTGACTGTGATCAAATATTAAATTCCAAAACTTTTAAGAGTACTTACCTCCCAGCAATTAGTAATAAGAAATCAAAAAAAACATGCACAAAAATATATATATTTTTTTAAAACAGATTAATCAACAATGTCAAGCAACAACCAAGCAACGTATGTCAAATCGCCTACTGGGAATAACCTACTAAAATATGGTGGGTACCTCTATTGTAAAGATAAATCTGTAGAACCCAGAAGTCATTGGAGGTGTGTGCAATATTTCTCGTCCCATTGCACAGGCAGAGCGGTTACTCTGGAAGAAACCGTTGTTAGGACAACAGACCATAACCACTCTGCGTCTGCAATGGAAATAGAAGTACGAGAAAATGTCCAACAAATTAAACTTCTAGCGCACACCTCCAATGAAAACTGTGGTACAATTCTAAGGGAACTGGCTCAAAACATACCTTCACATGTTGCAGGTAGCATGCCCTCCATCCCCAACCTCAGACGGATGGTGCAAAGAGAAAAAGTGACAAGTAATCCCCACCACATAACACCCCGCAACTTCGAAGACATTAACATCCCTAATTATTTATCACTAACTTTCTCTAATGAAACCTTTCTTTTGTATGATAATGGAGACGTTCTTAAAAGAATTAAAATTTTTAGCACTAATCAAAACCTTATAACCCTAGAGAACAGTCCAGTTTGGATGATGGATGGTACTTTCAAATCAACACCCCATCCATGTTCACAAATTTACACTGTTCATGCTAATAGAAATAACACAACAGTCCCTTTAGTGTATGCTTTGCTGCCTGACAAACAATCTTCGACGTACACTGAATTTTTATCAGTAATAAAAAGCAAAACCAGGAATAAAAGTGCTGGAAAAGTAATCATTGATTTTGAATTGGCAGTGATTAGTACTATTTCAAAATTATACCCTGAAACGCAAATCCAAGGATGTTTCTTTCACTTTTCGCAGGCTTATTGGCGTAAAATTCAGAAATCATCCTTGGTTGAAGACTATTTAGCAAGCAGCAAACTTCAATTTGAATTAAGAACACTAACTGTGTTGTGTTTTGTACCACCTGAGAGTGTAGATGAGTACTACAGTGCAATTACCGAATCTGATTTTTTTACAAAAAATGAAGAAAAAGTGGCACCTATTCTAAATTACTTTGAGGATACATGGATTGGCCGTCTAAGCAGGTTGGGTCGCAGGAGGAAACCCAAATATCCTATAGAATGGTGGAATTGCTATTCAACCTGCTTGGCGGGTGGTGCAAAAACAAACAATGCCATTGAGGGATGGCACAATTCTTTCAATAAAACTGTAGCTAAACATCATCCTAATCTTTATCATTTTCTGGAAATTTTTTAAAAAGAGCAAAGTTTCGTGGAAATGAGACTAGCGCAATCACTGTCGGGTAGTCTGAATCCACGGATTTAAAAAAGTAAAGAAATGTCCGAGAGGCTTTTGGCAAAACTTCAACAATTTACGTTGATGGTGGCTTCTGACTACCTTGACAGTATTGTGTACATTTTACATTACTGAAAAAATAGTAACATCATTAACAAATTAATTGTCATTTTTTCCTCTTTCAACAATTCAATTGGAATTTTTGAAAATGTTTTTCACAAAAAAAAAGGAAAGTTGGGGTTCCTACCTTTAGATGTCTTCATTTTTTCAACTCAATGGGACAGCGAAATATTCCATGAGTCACCACGAGTCACTAACTCTTGTCACCACACTCTTTTCCAAAATCATTTTTTTCTGTAAAATACTCACCAGAAAATCCATTTTTTTACAAATCCACAAAACAGGGAAATTTGATACAAAGGCAATTACATTAGCCTCAATCCATAGCATAACTGAAGTTTCCATTTTTTAAAAAAACAAAAAAAAACAGTCACCAACTATTTTCTCATGTTCCTTTCAAAAATTGGCAACTATAGTAGCCAAAATCCATGAAGAGAATGCTTTTTGGACGTGAAGAGAAATATTGTTTAAGATACTCATAAATCTATTGAGTATTAAGAAAAAAAGGCAATTATATTAGCCTAAATCCGTGGAAATTCCAAAATTTTAGATCAAATGCAATCTGAAAAACACGTTTAAATGCGCACTGTACCAAATATATTCCTCGAAAACTTCAACAGGCACATCACCTTATTGCAGCACAACTTCACTATATTTCTTTTTTTAAATTAAATCTTTGAATAAAAGCACATTTACTCGAAGCACGCAACAACTGAAAAGAAAAGATATGCCCCAAATTAGTGATTCCTCAAAAAAGAATACTCTTTCAAAAACAAAAAGCATTCTCTAACAATTTCTGCTTTGCAACTTATAATTTTTTTAAAAAGCCATCCGCATGGAGGAAATGGAAAAAGTCACATGCATCGGTGAAGAAAATCGGGGAAACTCATCGTAACACGAAGAGTTAACCCGATTCAATCTAAAACACATCCCTAAGATCTAACTTTACATTAGAGGTATCCACCATGTTTTAAAATATGTAAAAAGTTTTAAAATCTTACCTGTCTGCGAAACCTCTCTTCTCGTCTTCACTGGAAGGCACTACAGAAAACAGAGGAAGACCTTCTACCGCATACGTCAGCAGATTCAACAGAAATAGAGAACGGACAAACGTTTCCATTGAAAGTTATTGAAAAGCATGGGAAAATGTTAATATGCTTTAAAGAAAAATCTAAAAAATTCAATAGAGCAACAATATTGAATAAAAATATTTTTACATAAGTTTGAAAATAAATATATAACATATTATAAATAAATTTATTTTTTAACAAAACTTTTACTCTGAATTTATTATTTTTCAAAAAAAGAAGTATGTTTGAATCAATCGAAACAATGTTAATAAATTGTTTTAGACTATTATATGTTTATGATATTTTTAAATTAATTTGGTATTCAAATAAAAGTATTAATCCTTTTCTTTTTTGCTATAATTAAAAATAATTATCAGCCAAAGAAAAAAAAGGATACATGTGTATAAAATTAGTTCCCCAAACATTAAGATACATATCCCATGCCTAGTGGTAAGTATTTAGTTTTAAATCGATTTTATTGAAGTACACAAAGCAAAGCAAACATGACACTGGCGCCTACAACCCAACGGGCCGGCCGTCAGCTGGTCTGGTCGAGGTAACGAGACACTGAAGGAAGACATATCGACTATTAGTTAACACAGCATGTTGCCTACAACCCAAAGAGGGCCGGCCCCGGGAAAAGAGTGGAAAAAGAGGAGAGGCGATAACCGCCACCCCGGTGCATGTATAACCAGGTGTACCAATATGCTGCCAGACCTACGAGCTACGGATACCGGCAGCCCAGAACTGACCATAGTTTCATAGCAGTGTCGGTTTTATGAGAAGAAAACAAAAAAAAGGAGAAAAGGGAAAAACAACAACAATAAACAGACAATTCCCCTCCCGCCACCCTCCCCAGTGAGCAGGAAGCAAATGAAAAGGGAAAGAGATTAAGCGGTGAGCACTTGAGGGCGCGAGACCTCCAATAGTCTAAGGGCTAGCGTAACCAACGAGGATCTACCACGCTATGCAGAGGGAGTGCTTTCAGGAATGAGTCTCAGAAGCCAGGGATAATTAGTACAAGTTAGTTCCCGAAATTCAGTGGAAAGAATGGCTATGAATGGGGCCCAAATCTTGGCATAGTCTGCGTAAGTCCCTAGTGTGGCCATCGAGAGCCGCTCCATACCTAGGAGATACCAGAGTTGGTGAAGCCATTGTGTATGTTCCGGGGTCCTATCCGATTTCCACCCAGCCAGAATCACTCGATGTGCAGCATTCAAAGCAAGTGCTATCTGTCTTCCTCTTATAGAGCGCAGAGGGAAGGTCAGTGCATTGGGAAGGCCTAGGAGAGTGTAAGCTGGAAGCCTGGGAATGGTGGTGTGGAAGGCCTCGTCAATGTCGTCTAATATTCTTTCCCAGTAACGCGTAAGCTTTGGGCAGTGCCACAGCAAATGGAAGAGAGTGCCAGGGCTCCCGCATCCCCGCCAACAGAGTCCGTCACAGCCAGGTTGCCACTTTGCTAGTCGAGCTGGGGTATAATACCAATAAGACGCAATCTTAAAGGCAGTTTCCGCGTGGCCCATGGAGCGCGCAGTGTGGTGCGATCGATAAAAAATATCCTCCCATTCCTTATCAGACAGTGTACGCCCCAGTTCCTCCTCCCAGCGTTTCTGCCCTACCGTACGAACTTTAGGAGTGCCTAGTGCAAGAAAGGAGTATATTTCAGAGATGAGCCCCCGATCATCCGTTTTACGAGTGAGCCATTTCTCGAACGGCCGCATTGGTCGATGTGCCAGGAGGCGAGTCGCTGGATCGGAAATCCAATGAGTCATCTGGGAATGGAGAAAGAGGTCGGAGCCACGGAGGTCGTAGTCCTCCCGCAGGTCCTGGAAGGGGATGAGACCCTGTATGTCGAATAGATGCCCTAAGCGCTTGCAGCCTCCGTCCAACCAGCGCTCTGCTAGCTTTTTGTCCATCCCGGGAGGGAAGGCGGGGTTGGAGAAAATTGGGGTCATTGGAGATGGGAACGTGGTCAGATTTGCCCGCGTTGAGACCCTATCCCAGACAAGCATTGTGGGTCGGGTGACAGGAAAAGAGTAAAGCCCCCAAGCGCGTGCAGGGCGCGGAAGCCAGGCGTCGCGCCAAATTTGGTGGCCTGCCACTGTCTGGTCCATAAAGACCCTGTGTTTCTCTGTCATAGGGCGGTTCCACTCCACTAGGTATCGTAGTAGGGAAGCTTGATAGTAGCAGGCAATATTAGGGAAGGCGAGGCCGCCCTCCTTCTTAGAGCGTTGAAGCACGGTTTTTTGTAAGCGGGGGGAATTCGGGCCCCACACAAAGTGCTCAATCGCATTCTGTATATGGCGCAGTGCATGCGGAGGGGGTTCCAAGGGGAGCGTCTGAAACAAATATAAAGCCCGCGGTAAAATGTTCATCTTAACCGCGGACAGCCTACCAAACCACGTCAAAGACAGGCGCCGCCAACGGGCCAAATCCGCTCGAATACGAGAGAGAAGGTCAGCATAGTTCACAGCCGCTGTCGTCGTGAGGCTCTTATGAAGGATCAGACCAAGATAGGTGATACCGTCCGATACCCAGTCGAAGGCGAAGGTGGCTCGCAAAGCGTCTACCGTCGGTTGGGCAGCGGTGAGGTTGAGTACTTGAGATTTCTGCATATTAATTCGAAAGCCAGAGACTTGGCTAAAGGCTTGAAGATCCTCCACAACGGCCGGCAGTGAGGTCAGAGGATGGGCCACTGAAAAAAGGACGTCGTCAGCATAAAGGCTGATAAGATGGTGATCTAAACCAAATGGAATACCGCGCGCCATAGGATTGTCCCGAAGCCGCTGGGCAAAAGGCTCCATATAAAGAGCAAAAAGCAAGGGAGAGAGGGGGCAGCCCTGCCGCATCCTCCTCTCTACTGCGAAGCTATCGGAGAGTATGCCGTTGATCCGTACTGCTGCTGTTGGAACCGATGTAAATACTCGCAATCCATTGACGAAATCTAGGCCCCAGGCCAAATCGCTCGAGGGTAGCGAATAGGTACGGCCAATGCACACGGACGAAAGCCTTTTCGGCGTCGACCGCTAGGAATAAGGCTTCCTCTTTGGACCGTTGTACTTTATCAATTAAGTGGCAGAGTCGTTTGGTATTGTCTCCACATTGCCGGCCCGGGATGAAGCCCGACTGATCCGGGTCGACCAGCCCTGGCATATGGGAGTTCAACCGAGAGGCCAATACGCTGGAGAACAGCTTTGCATCAATATTCAGTAGAGAAATTGGACAATAGGAACTGCAGAGTTCCGGATCTTTCCCCGGTTTAGGGATGACCGAGATAGAGGCCTGTAACATAGAGGCTGTAAGGGACCCCGTGTCCACGAAAGAGTTGAACAAGCGGGTAAGCAGCGGGGCCAATTCGACACAGAAGGTTTTATAAAAGAGAGCACTAAAGCCATCTGGGCCCGGCGCTTTCATGGTCTTCAGTCGAGCGATGGCGGAAATCACCTCTTCGACGTGTATGGAGGCCTCCAGGGCCTCCGCCTCATGTGTGGGAAGGGGAGTGACCGCCGCACCTCGAAGGAACTCAGAGGGATCAGTCAACAAGGAGTGATCCGCACTGTAGAGGTTCTTATAAAAAGAACAGAATGCCGACAGCATTTCAGTGTCGTCTGTGATTGCCGACCCGTCTTCTCCCCGTAGTGCCTTAATGGTCTGTGTCGCCCGCTGGTTGCGCAGGCAATGAGCCAGCATGCGTCCCCCTTTGTTTGAGCCAACATAGTATTTATGTTTCAGGCGTACTACTGCGTGCTCGGCCCGGTCAAGATCTAACTGCCGAAGCTGAAGGCGTTCCTTTTCTAACTGCCGCCAGATTCTAGGAGCACCAGTGCGCTTGTGTATTGTTTCTAGCTCTCTAACCTTAGCTTCCAGTTCTGCACGTTTGGACTGTCTGGTTTTATTTTCGTAAGCTGATTTGGCTATAAGCGCTCCTCGTACAACTAGTTTCAGCGCCTCCCACACCGACGACAGGGGCGTAGAACCTACATCATTACATCATTAGTCTCTAAATAGTCAGTCAGGCAACACTTAATGTCTGTCACTACCGCTGGGGAGTGGAGCAGAGAGTCTCGCCAGCGCCAGTGGGACGTGGGGAAGGAGCGCGCAGCGGGAAGACGCATGGTCAGGGTGATATGGGCATGATCAGACAAAGAGCGGGCCTCAATAGTGGCATCTATGGTGCAGGTCCATGCCGCAGGGGTAACAAGGAAGTGATCTAGACGGGCATAGGTCTTGTGAGCCACCGAATAGTATGAAAAGTCCCGCTCTGCCGGATGTAGGCAGCGCCAGGCGTCTCGAATTCTAGCATCGCGCAACCAGTCACCACCTCCCACCGACAGAGCCCCTGCGTCCCTGGTTCGTGAGCCTGACCGATCCAACCCTGCGTCCATCACTAAGTTGAGGTCACCTCCCACTACAACTATGGGGTCGGGTGTGTGCAAGACTTCCGCATATGCATCTAAGAGGAATTTCTCCGGCCGCACATTGGGGGAATAAATAGAAGCTACGGTGAGGTGTGAGTGTCCCACAATAAGGCGCAGCGCAAGGAGGCGTCCATTGGTCTCAGCAATGGGTCCCACCACAGAACCCCGGAAACGTTTAGAGAGCAGAACGGCTACCCCACCCCGCTTGCTGTTCCCAGAGGACCAGAATTGTGAGGGAAAGTGGTTATGACGCATGCGATTTGTGTCATTATGTAGTAGGTGGGTTTCTTGAAGGAGACAGACATCCCCACCGGAGTGTTCAAGCAAGGAGAGAACCGCCTTCCGTTTGACCGGACCCGGACATTGAGGCTAACAATCTTAAGATCCATTTAGAGGGTACAGGTTGAATAGCTGAGTGATTGAAGCCCCAATTGAGAAATTGGGAGGCTGAACCAAAGGAAAGGACAGTGGGGGAAGGAGGAACATCATTAGATATAAGCAAGCATCAAAGAAAAAAAAGCTCACTGGGGAGACGACCCTCCCGAACCCCGGCGAAAACAAACCCACCCCAACAACAACCAAGATAAAAACTTCAACAGATAGGTCATGACCAATGTTTGTCATAGTAATGAAAGTCTAAGGGGTCGTGGCCGCGATGAACACCGGCCAGTGGACAGGTTGACAAACATTTACCTTGACACTGAAGGACTATCAAGACGAAGAACCAAGCAAGGCCTGCTGTCCCTCCGACACCTCTCTGTGAGCCTGCCCCAGGGCCATCCGCTGTATGTCTCACGGGGTAGTAGGGCGATCAGTAGCTTGCGATAGAGAGGAAAGTACAGCCTCCTTCTCCCTGTCTCTAGTAGCTTGATCGGGTTTCGTGACTGGGGACAGCTTGCCCACTGGTCACCACCCCGATGTGCGGCGTGCACGCTGAGAATTGGGTCACTCCTCACTCTCCGTAAATGTGTTGGGTTCGAGACCGAGGACCTCCATAGCCTCCTCCAGTGATCGGAGCTGCAACAGCCTGCCCTGGTGTTTGAAGATCAGGCGGAACGGGTGGCCCCAGGAGTAAGGAATATTATTCTCGCGTAGGTGCGCCGTCACAGGTTTGAATGCCCGCCTCTTGCTCAGAGTTGATGCCGCCAGGTCCTGGAAGATAGCTGGTTGGTGTCCGTGAAAGTGTATGGGGTGGGCTGCACGCGCTTTCTGAATAATGCGCTCCTTTAATTGAAAATCATGAACACACACCAGGATATCTGGAGGCGGTGCTTTATTGCCTCAAGGGAGGCCCACACGATGGGCCCGGTCCATTTGAATGTTCAGGGTCTCCTCGTCCCCGAGGATTTGTTGGAAGAGTGCCCCGACGTATGCTCTGAGATCGTCCCCCTCTTCCTTCCATGGGACAGCCCGGATTCTCACATTATTCTGCCTAGAGCGGTTCTCCAGGTCCTCCGTGTGGGCCTGGAGATCGATGTTCTGTTCTCTGAGGCGCAACATGTCCTGCTGTAAGTGGTGGAGTTCTTCTTCTCTGGTAACGTCGTGCTCTTCAAGGGTCGCCACCCGCTCCCCGATTTCATCCACCTTGCGCCGCCCATCTTTTAGATCCGAGGCCAACTGGGACCTAAGCTCTTGGATATCGTCCTTTATGGCCGTGAAGAGCTCCACCATAAAGGCCTTTGTCGCTGGGGATTCGTCGCCCTCCATTGAACCGGCTCCTTTCTCACTTGGGACCAAGGATTGTCCGGGCTGCTTCTGAAGGAGCTCTTTTAGCGATTTCTCCTTACGGGCTCGTGCTGCTGCCATGGCGTGGAATCGCCCCACAGGCACGACAAGTCGCAGTAGTTACTCCGATCAACAATGCGGGCTCAGTTGCGCTGGTCTTGCGCGCCCCTCCGAACAAGGCAGCCCCGCGTGACCACCTGCGCAGTGTCTCTCAAAGGTAAGGCATCCGCCGAAGTGCGGACCGGTAAAGCCTCACAGCAAGCCCAGTCAAGTATGGAGTTCGGGAGTGTTGCCTGTCGTTTCTGGCCACAGCTCGGGTACTGCGCACCTCAATTTCCCCGCTAGCCGCCCTGCCGGTGTTGGGAACACAGAGCCACCAGAGGTAGGGCGGAGGCACCGGCGCGCTGCTGACACGTACCTCAATCACTCCTTGTCCTGGGGAGGAACCCAGTCAGGGATCCAGTCAGTGCAGTTGTCGTCCGCCGATCCGCGGGCCGTCTCGCCCGGGCTGGGCCCACCGCTCACACCACACCTCAGGCTCCGTCCGCCGAGTCGCGGACCGCGTGGATCACTCCTCAGGCCCACTCCCTGCACTGTTGGATGGGCTAGGGCACACAAGGTTGCAAAAGCCGCCCACCGCCCTGTTGTTCTCTTCTCGGGAGTGAGCTGTACTTCACGCCTGCCGGAGCCTCTCCAGAGAGCTCACCAGGGGTCGGAGCGAAAGTGCTGTGTTCTGATGCCTCACTGCACAGCACTCGGATGGCGGCTACACACCATGTGGAGCTCCGCAGGCCGATCTCCAGCGGCGCAGACCGACTAGGCCCAACCCAGGCCCAGAGCCGAGTATTTCCGCGCGCGCTCCCCTCTCCACTGCATCCAGCTAGGGCCACCAGCCGGGAGCGCACGCCACTGGGCCGTCGTCTAGGTTGTCCAAGCCCCGTCTCGCCCGGAGACCCCCGTCCCCCACAGAGGGCGAGCAGGCCTCCGCGGTAGCACCGGAGCCAATTTCAGGTCGGCCGCACCTCCGGGCGGTCGCGCACCGCAGTATAGTCAATAAGGGCCACTTCAAACACCAATTGTCCGGCCTCCACCAGGCGCTCCCTCTGCCTTCCAGCAATCGCACCACTGCGTTCTCCCAAGGCGGGCTGCTAGGTCCACTGTGCCAATGGAAGGGCACTCACCGCACCTCCGTGTGCCTTCCCCGTGAGGGCCGCACCTCCTCCCGGCCAGCCGACAGCTCCGAGCAGGCCTCCAATGCTCGGAGGCTTGGAAGCGACGACGAGGCTCCGATATGGATGCGCCTTCCACCTCTTAGGGTCCCCGAGCCCCTCCGCACATCCACCGTCTCAGATCGCAGGCGGATGGCCCCAGGAGCAGGTGATATTACAAGGCTAGGAAACGGCAGCGCCGGAGGGACATGAAACTGCATCCTACCGCGCCGCCATCTTGGACACGCCCCCTAGTGGTAAGTATTTAAAACATTTTAAAATAAAATTAATTCACTATAATATAAAATATTATAAAATAAATCTGTAAATTACTAATTTAATACACAGGTAATATAAATGTTACCTGGGTATTAAATTACTTCCCCACCCATTACCCCTAATATCCCTACATCACGTCCTTAGAGGTAAGTATTTTTGATATAAAACAAATTTCTAAATACTTTTTAGAATATTAATAAATTAATTGAATTTTAAAAATTTTATTATAACAATCAAATCATTTAAAAGAAATACCTGGGTATTAAATTACTTCCCACCCATTACCCCTTGATTCCCTACATCCCGTCCCTGGAGGTAAGTATATAGGATAATAAAATACATCCCTTTAATAAATTAAAAAATTAAAAGTTATATATATAAACAATATATATAATTAATCTAAAAAAATAATTTAATGCCTGGGTAATAAAAATGTTACCTGGGTATTAAAATACTTCCCCACCCATTACCCCTATACTCCCTACATCCCGTCCCTAGAGGTAAGTATTTTTGATATAAAACACATTTCTAAAACAATCACTATATACAAAAATAATATATATAATTATTCTTTAAAAACATAATTTAATACCTGGGTAATAAAAAAGTTACCTGGGTATTAAATTACTTCCCCACCCATTACCCCTATCATCCCTACATCCCATCCCTAGAGGAAAGTATTTTTAATATAAAAGACATTTCTAAAACAAACAATATATAGAAAATAATATATATAATTAATCTTAAAATAAAATAAATTCCTGGGTAATAAAATTGTTACCTGGGTATTAAAATACTTCCCACCCATTACCCCTATCATCCCTACATCCCGTCCCTAGAGGTAAGTATTTTTGATATAAAAGACATTTCTAAAACAATCAATATATTACAAAAATAATATATATAATTAATCTAAAAAAAATAATTTAATACCTGGGTAATAAAAATAGTACCTGGGTATTAAATTACTTCCCCACCCATTACCCCTATCATCCCTACATCCATTGCCTAGAGGTAAGTATTTTTAATATAAATTAAATACCCATCCATTACCACCTATTTCCTGTATCAAAACCCTAAAAGTAAGATTTAAGGTTACAAGTTCCATAATATATTTAAATGGCCTACCTGAAAACCTTCAAAAAAAGCCTCATCTGCCCATCACATAAACCACCAGCACGAATCAAGCATTGGCTGAGGCCAGAGCATTCCCAGAGACACTGTGCCCCCGACGTGCTGCCAAGCTGGCAGGATGAAAGCTGGCTGCAGCCCCGTGCTCCTCAGAGCCCACCTGCCTGGTGGCTGCAGCACCGAGTGAGTCATGCCAGGGGGCGAGGAGCGTGTCAGGTCAGGGGGGCGGAGGGGAGAGAAGCGCAGGCGCCCTGTACCCAGTCACCACACATCATCCTCACCTCCCACTGTAGCAGATGCGTGCCACGCATTGTTGCCACCACTGCACTGAGCCGCGCACCACACGTCACACCCACCGATCCTTGGCAGGCGTGTGCCATGTGCATTGCTCGCCGTCTCAGCGAGTCCCACGTTACGCATCACCCACAGGTCCTGGTCGCCTTGGGCATTGTGCCCACCGCTGCAGCGAGCGGCACACCACACGTCACCCCCACCCGCCTTTGGCAGGCGTGTGCCATGTGCGTGTCTCAACTTCACACATCACCCATCAGTCCTTGGCAGTCTTGGGACCTAGTCTGGAAAGGCAATAAAAAAGTTGTTGTTCGTGTAGGTCGTAGTTAAGGATGTTGTGGTTAACAGATTGGTCGTTGTTCAGGATTCGTTGTTCAGGTCAGTCGTTTTTCAAACTTCGTTATTAAGGACGTTTCTCCGGGCACACACTATCTCTATGCCAAGGTCGTTCTGCCTGCGCCCATCGCTGGACTAGTGGGAGCAGGCCTCTATTTAGTGGGAAAGGTATGCGCTAATAAGAACAGTGTATTCATTAGTACAGCAGGGCCCAACTTTGGAGAATAGGAAAATTACCAAAGCTGCTTCTCGCAGAGACACAGAGAGATCAGTTTGGCCAATGGGTCAAAATGGCGGCCAAAACATAAAATGGTGCCACGAATGCTATCTTATGCAGAGCAATATGTTAAAAAAAACAGCGAAGACATTTTTATATTCTAACAGACCCTCCTTTTAGCATTCGCTAACAATTTTATATGGTGGGCGGAAAAGACATAACATTCATATAAGCAAAAGGACATCAATACTCGGAACAATCCATATACCTATTATCAGGAATAGAAGCTGCAAGGGATGATGTAGATGGCAATAATGCCTTCGTCAATCTGCATCATGTCCTCAATGCTCTTCTGCAACATGATTGCAGCATTAGTATCATGAACTGATATTTTCAGTTTAGGGATAAGAACATTTACACAATAGATGCAGCAGGCCGGGAGACAGTTTATACAGAGGCAACATGTGAAAATAATACTAGCAACCACAACCAAAAGATGAGAATTTTCCAACTCAATGTTGTTAGCACATTCCAAAACCACCCTGATAGGGTCCAAGTACCTGTCTCTTGGTGTATGTCAGACGAAAGCCTATGCAATTACTGTATAGCTGCATACACATTGGGGCGTGGTCAGGTATTTAAATGCAACAGCTGCTGCCAATGATGCGACAAGCCCCTCCCCGATCAGCAAGGATGACGTCTAACACCATCCTGTTCTGTAAGGTGACTAATCTCGTAGCCTCGAGCTCAGCAGTGACATTTGTCATTATCCCAGCAGTTGTATTGATACTGTACTCTTGTTAGTCGACGAATTTGAAAACTATTATCCATGGGGCCCCAAAAGGGTAGGAGACCCTTTATGGCATCCTCAAACTTTTGTGCGGTGGTATCTGTCTGATCTATATCCTTCGTGTCAACAACCCTTCTGACTCGGGGCAAGTATGTACTCCTACGCTGCAACTGATGATCTTTATGATAATTGGGCAGGGCAACATACACAGGGGGAAGGAGGAAAGAGAGGTAACATCTGCCTGACCATCCCCTCAGAAGCCAGACATGAGCTTGGGCTCCACAAACAAAATAAACATTAGGGGGTAGAATCAAAGGCGGACTATTAATCGTTCTCAGTTTGTAGGTGAAATTGCATTTACTCTCTCCCACCTTTACCTCCCCAGTTCCCTGGACACAGAAACTAGCTGTTGTGTTGACCACGGACACCGGCATCGGTTTGTCATCAGTAAAATTGCGAGCTTGGAACGATTGAAAATACTCAGAGGTGTTGAACCTTTGGAAATCAGCCATTTCCATTCAAAGCCATGTTTCGTTCCTCACTGTCTCATATGTGCTCATACAGGAGTTTGGGGACAATGTACTGAAGGTCCCTTACCCTACCGGTCCTACAGGAGTAAACCCATGATGAAAACGGATATATTCTACCACAGTGCGAGAATCAGCAGGTGTCATAACCAGAGCAGAGAGTTGGAAATTGTAGTGCACCATAACGAACAATTCAAACCAACCTTCACAGCTGCCGATATATGATAATGGTAGGAATAACAGATTGTCACTCTTATGGGTAACTGAGGGGAGCAATCCACAAACCCAACAATTAGTTGTATTAGACACATTATGAACTTGATGCAACATTTGTATAAATACATTGTCTGTGTAAAACGATCTATGCGCTGCTTTGTGTGGAGCCAAAGGGACAAAAACATGCTCAGGGGGAGTGGGCGTCGTACCAACCAAAAAGTGTACAGGATACTTTTCCTCTAGAAACCAGGATATTCCAAGTATTATCATTAGCTAGATCACAACAATTGATATGAAAACCATTTTAATCAACCCCACTCTAAACGCGGTGAAGCAAACGGCTGTTCCTCCTCCTCAATAGGTCGACCAAAAGGATACATTATGGAGTAAGAAAAGGAATGCAATAAGACTGATAGCAAAGACAATTGTTCCCAGTGTCCGTCTGAGCCTCACTGGTACAGGCTCCTATTGTTCATCAACGTTGGCGCTCTTGAGCACCGGCGGTGGAGCTTGCTTTGTCCTAAGTTCTCGATGAACCCCACGTCACTCAGGATAATGTACCCCCCTCCTAGGGAGCACAATCGATTTATCCTGTCCAATGTCAGAACAGTGTACCAATCTCACAACACCCTGAACTAAAACCGTTGGTACTATAGCAAAGTACGCCCTAACTTGCACAGTACATCCCTAACTAATCTGACTTCTCCCTTGGTGCACTATTCCTCAGCCGAGGGCGCAAATCGTACCTGGTGACTCCAGGCACAGAGGGGTCAACAAAAAGCGGCTCCTTAATGGCTCAGATTTCTGAGAGACCGCTGCATTTAGCACGTCGTCATTCTCCGCATCCGTTTGGGTCCACATTAATTTTGCTTCACTAAAGGGGATGAACTGAGGCACTTTTTCACACTCAGTATCCCCAACTCCATCAGCGACCCATTGGTCAAGGGTAACGGTAGGGGCACTCATTTACAGTGAGTGCCGTGGATCCAGTTCTTTCGGCCGGCGACCTTCATGGCTCTGCGGGTGGCCAGAAAGACCTGCTTAGGTCCCTTCGAGCGGGGCTCCAAACTCTTTTTCCGCTGACAATTTTTCACAAGGATCCAATCACCAGGCTGAATGTTATGTCCGGGGCCTTCTGGTATATCTGAGAGAGTGTCCCGGACCTGTTGGTGAATAGAACACAAATTTTCAGTTAACTGGTAAAGATAGTCTGTCAACAATGGATACTCAATGTCTGAAAACCGACGAGGACGCAGGACGCCCCAGACATTTGCCGGGCGTCCAAACACGACCTAGGGGCCCATTAGGATAACGGGCAGATCGCCATCGCCGGGCCAGCGGTGGTCACCGCCGGCCCGGCGGTGGCGATCCGCCCGCCAAAAGTCCCTGTGTCACCTCCCGCCATATTAGTATGGCGAGGGACACCGCGGCGGACGGAAAGACCGTCGCCACTTTTCCGCCGGTCGGATTGCCGGCCGGGCGGAAAAGGCACACAATATGGTGGCGGTGCCTTGCGGACACCGCCATCCATATTATGATGCGTGCGATGTGCATGCATTTCCATGGCGGAGACTATGCCATGGAAAGGCATGCAGAGATTGGCTTTGGGGGTCCACTGGGGGCCCCTGGGGGGGGTGGCTGCACTGGGGGGTACCTGTGGTACCCCCCTTCATTGCCATACACAAGGTGGCAGGCACCGTGCGGTGCCTGTCACATTGTGCAATGCACTACATGCACCTTTAACATTGCGGCGGGTGCTGTTTACAGCACCGCCCGCCACAATGTTAATGGCAAGAATGCGCCCACCAGGGTGGCGGGCGCATCCTAATTGGCCTAGCGGGACCGCCGCACCTCTGCACCTCTGGCGGTCGGTCCCGTTTACCGTTACGGTACCGTTACTTTGTCCACCAGCTATCGTAATAGGCCCCCTAGTACGGTGACAGTCCTGTCCTAGAATGTGCTGTTGTTCTTGTCGACAAAAGAGCTAATGGTAAAGCATCTGGCCACTGCAACCCTGTTTTCTCCTGAATCTTTGCCAATTTCAGTTTGAGAGTACCATTGTACTTCTCAACCAAACCTGCTGATTGGGGGTGATTTGCAGCATGGAATTTCTGTTTTATGTGCAAACCGTCACAAACTAACTGGATAACCTTGGCATTGAAATGACTTCCGTTATCACTGCAGATCAAACAGGGCAAGCGGAAACGAGGAAAGAACTCCTTCAGTGGTACCTTTGCAGTCGTTCTGGCTGTATTATCTTTAGTGGGGTAAGCCTCAATCCATTTACTGAATGCACAAACAACATGTACTTCAAATTATTGACTCTGTCCAACTCAATGTAGTCTAACTGAAGGACCTAAAAAGGGAAAGTAGGAGGTGCAAAATTACCGGGTGGTGTATGGGTACTAACCCTGGGCAAAGCACTACGCTACGCTCGCGTAGTTTGCAAAGTTTGCGCTACTTTGCACAACGCGAATTGCACGTAGCACAGTGCAAACACGCGTAGCGTAGCGTAGCGTAGTGCAGCGGTGATTTTTTGCTTGCTCGCGGTCCTCAACGTCAAGTTGGCGACCGCGAGGAAGCAAAATGACATCCCGGCAAGACTTTTTCCTCGTTCGCGATCAGCAACATCATGTTGCCGATCGCGAGCGTGGAAAATAAACCTCCCGGCGAGATTCTCAACGCGGGGAGGTCAGGTTTCTCATTGCGAGTGGTCGCGTATGCTCGCGACCGCTCGCGATGAGAAACTACCAGTCCGCGTTGAGAAAGCTGCCGCTCGAGTAAAAATCTACTCGAGCTGCAGTAAAAGACAGCTCGCACTGTGAAAGATGCCGTTTTCAATGATTGCACAGTGCGGACAAGCATCCGGCACTGTGCAATCATTGCGAACAGTGCACTACGCAGTTCGTGTAGTGCTACGCGTAGGTCGCGTAGTGCGAACTGCACTTTGCGTAGCTTCGCGTAGCGCTACTTCGCGAACTACGCCCAGGCTTAATGGGTACCCTTCCAAGGATTGTGCATCATGCACACCATGCAATACTTCAGTAAATGTGCAGCAGTTTTGGAGATGTTGTCATTCTGCCACACAGGGTCTAACAACTTGCAAATACCTTTAGCACTGATATGGGCTGGGCCATGGGCCATTGTGACTACAGGAAGAACATGTGCGTCTGGCAACATTCATCTTTGCTTCCCTGACTTGTCAATCCAACATCCCTCTTCATTCAATTGTGCTGTACTTTCTTGCCACACTGCTAATTCCTCCACTGTTGCCTCACTTTGGATCTCCTTCACATTCTCAAGTGTATCCTCAAACATGGTGACCTCGGACACCCACCTCACAGGACCTGCTACAAAAATTCTTTTCATCCTAGTCCGGGCTGTTTCCTTAGCTGTCTGATCTTCAAAAGTGTTCCCTTTACCCACATCGTCAGTAACTTTCCTATGGGCGCTGCACTTGACTATTACCAATCTCTTAGGGAGTGTCAAAGCGGACAGAAGTCTATAGATAAGGTGACCATGCTGAATCTTGGTCCCATGGGAAGTGAGGAACCCTCTCTCTGCCCAGAGTAACCCGAAATTATGGGCGACTCCAAAGGCGCACTGGCTGTCAGTATAAATATTAACAACCAGTTCCTCACTCAACTCACAGGCTCGAATAAGGGCAACAAGCTCTGCAGCTTGGGCCGACTGGTAGGGAACTCGTGATGTCTCAATTACCGTACGCAACGTAGTGATAGCGCATGCCACAGTCGTAGTGCCATCTGGTAATTTAAAGCAAGAGCCATCAACATATAGTTCCCCTTGGGGGTCAGATAAGGGAATATCAGTCAGGTCTACCCGTCCTTTCATCTCTTCTTCTGTCCGGAAGATACAATCATGTATGTCAATCTCTTCATTCTCAGAAGGGAGGGGTAGTAACGTGCCAGGGTTCAGAGTGGCACATCGTTTGATCGTAATATGCTTAGCAAAGAATGTCAATTCATAACCAGTCAGACGTGCACTGGTGAGGTGCTGTGTCTTTGTCTTATTCAAAAGTGTATACACAGCATGGGTTACCATGACTGTGAGGTCAGTATCAAGTACGAGTCCAGCCGATTGTCTTATCGAGACAGCCACAGCCGCGACCGCTCTTAGACAGCTCGGGAGGGCTCATGCGACAGGGTCAAGCACAGCAGAGAAACAAGCTCACAGGCGTTGCTTATCTCCAAATTTTTGTGTTAAAACAGAAAGCGCACAACCAGCCGTCTCATGGACATATTATACAAATGGCTTGCTATAGTTAGGCTTGCCAAGCACTGGAGCCGAACAAAGCGCAGTTTTCAATTGCTCAAAAGACTGCTGACATTCAGGCATCCAAGGCAAGGGTTTATGCACATCTTTAGTAGTCAAAGCGAGCAGGGGTTTGGTTAGTAGGGAATAATTTGGAATCCATTGGTGACAGTAGGAAGTAATGCCAATAAAAGCACGCACATCTTTTTGAGTTTGAGGAATGGGCATTTTAACAATGGTACTGATGCGCTCAGGGGTCAATCTCCAACCCTCCTTCGACAGTAGGTGACCTAAGTAGGTGACCTCCTGTCGACAATACTGAAATTTGGAAAGGGATACTTTATGGCCATGTTGGGCTAAATGTTACAACAATTTGACTGTACTGTCTCTGCAACCTTGTTAAGTATCCAAGGCGATGAGCAAGTCATCGACATATTGAAGCAATACATTACCTGTAGGGAGTGACAAGTAGTCCAGCTGACCTTTCAATGCCTGACTATAGATACTCAGACTCTCTGTATAGCCTTGAGGAGCGCGACAGAATCTAAAGCTTTTACCAGCTAGGGTGAACCCAAACAGAACCTGCTGTCAGGATGAATGGGAATACTGAAGAATGCGTTTTTCAAGTCAATGACAGAAAAGTATGTAGCAGAAGAAGGAATCATTGTCAAAAGAGTCGTAATGTCAGGGACCACCGGAAACTGGGGAATCACTATTTTATTAACTTCCCGCAAGTCAATCACAAAGCGATAAACATCTGCATGATCCACAGAGGAACCCGAAGGTGTCATTTTGAGAATGGAAAGAATAGGGCTATTACAACCATTAGCAGTCGTCTCCTCAACCACTCCTTTCTCAATCAAGTCCTGTATAATTTGCAATAAAGCTCGCTCACCTGCCTGCAGTATTTTATACTGAGGGATGCGAGGTAAAATGGCATTGTCTTTAACTCAAATCGAAACTGGCGGTATCTGTAACAGTCCCAAATCTGTGTCACCTGTCGCCCAGAGAGTGGGCGGCACATCTCTAAACTCCGCAGGAAGTGGTGCATCTTTGGACAGGCACTGTGTAGCGTGCATGACGTCCGGACCCATTGTCATGTAAACACCCGCCGGAGAGCAGTAAATTGTGGCATGCAATTTTTTCAACAAGTCCAAACCCATCAAATTCTCTCCACAATTAGACGTCAACAAGAATGGCGAATCCACAGTGAAAGGACCAATAGTCAATGCGAGGGGTTTCAAAATGGGGCTCACAACGGGTACACCAGAAAAAAACTACCGGAACATTATTATGGCCAGACAGAGCCATCCCAGGGACCAAAGAACGAGAAATAGAACTGTTTGTCGCACCTGT
The DNA here is from genome assembly GCA_963921515.1 of Calotriton arnoldi. Taxonomy (NCBI): domain Eukaryota; kingdom Metazoa; phylum Chordata; class Amphibia; order Caudata; family Salamandridae; genus Calotriton; species Calotriton arnoldi. Next base: position 266,186 of record CAWUFW010016620.1, on the reverse strand, counting down.
ATCCACCAAAAACTCCTCAGCTGAACCATGCACATCCGCACTAAAGTATGGACCACGTTGATCTACAGGTATCGGAACTGGTCCCTCACTCTGTCCCTGGCTATCCTGGCTGTAAGACATCCCTGTCACCTTATCCTTATCATAATCATCATGATAATACTGTCCTCCCCGGGGGTCATCAAAATAATTCTGATCAGAACGACCCTGCGGGGCCACAGCATTCTGAGTCCTGTCTTGGCCACCAGCTCCACGACCTCGTCCACGAAAACCTCGCCCTCTCGGGACCGCCACCTTCTGCAAGAGCACAGGACACTCGCTATGCCAGTGTCCCTCCTCTTTACAATACGCGCTCAGATTTGGCCCTACAGGCGTAGCATTCCTGTACGCGGAAGCTGCTGGGCCAAACCACCACGTCCTCTACCATTCCCTCTAGCAGTCTGCTGCACAACACCTTCGTCTTCAAATCCTTGTGCTTCTTCTCCGTCTTCTCCTCATTTTCCCTGTGCTCATAATACCCTGCCATATTCAAAATAAAAGAAGGGGAAGAGGTGGACCAGGTGCTTTCGGAAGCCTGTAACCGAGTCGCAGTATCGGGAAGCAAATTTGAAACAAATCTACTAACAAACAATCGGACACCACCTTTGATCGACAAATCCTGTCCACTATAGTATAGAAACACACCTTCAAACCGAGTGAAAAAATCAGACACACTCTCATCTTTCTGTTGACGACAAGCCGATAACTTGTCCCAGTCAATTTTTCTCGGAGGGATAAGAGAATGCATATACGTGATAATGCGGCCTGGCAAAGCAAGTATCTCTGCTTTAGGCTTCTCACCAGGCTTTCGCTCCTGATCCCATACTTTAATTTGATCCCAGGTACCACCCAATTCCGCAACATGATCCTGTGTGTATACTTGTCTCCAAGTATCAACCGGAACCAGCAAACCAAAAAACATTTCAGTATCTGCAAGCGTCATTACTGTTGAAGAGGCTGCTTCAGTCAACTCTTTATAATAAGCAGTAGGATTCTTCCTAGGATCAGGTAATTGAGTCTTAAGAGACAAGACTTCACTCCTTTTTCTATGGAGTTTAAACCCATTGTTCTTGGAAACGGGACTCTACCCCTGGTCTAGTAACATTATCAGCTGATCCCTTAGCTCTGGTATTTCGGGATGATAGATAGGATGAACCTCCTGCATTAGGAACTGGGATACCGGGGTGGGGCTCTTCTCAAGCAGTCTACCCCGATAAGCAACCAACGTCGCACTATTACCAAAGACGTGAGCAGGCGCCATATCAGTAACATATACATGTTCCTTAATATCATATATAATCTGCGGTGCTGCATCATTGAAACACTGCTCCCAAAGACCAATCAGAGTAGTGGATATATGCTTGAGGGCATGCTGTTTTACAAAAGGCTCATAATCTTTCATCACACTCCACACGTCTTCCACACCATAAATGGGGTTACGGGCCCACTGCGCAGCCCGATTAGCTACTACCTTTTTCTCTGCATCTCCCATATCAGATCGGACTAACGTCTGCCCCATAAATTCCTTGAATTTCGTCCAGTCTCTAACCTCAAGTCCATGTACTGGTGTCCCACTACTCTGTAATGTTGGGGAATGTAAGAACACAGTGGGAGTGGTCACAGAGGAAATAGGCACTAACGTCACTACTGGCTGTGTCGCGGGTGTAAGAGCTGGCGAAAGAGACGCCGAGGCAATAGGTGTTGCAGGAGTACTAACAGTCATAGTTGCCATAGACGGTGACGGCAAAGAAAGGACAGGAGGTGCCGAGGCCAAGGCAGTCCAATCAACAGTAACAGAAGCAGAAACAGCAGATACAGAAGAACCGGGTAGCTGAGCCTGTGAGGGAAGAGCGGGATATATACTCTGCGGGGCATATGGAGGCGGGGTCTAGTATCTAACAATTGTTCCGCAAATGTTTCATTTTCTTCTCAGGCTACATAAGTTTTATCAATATTCAATCGAGACCTCCTATCTTCACGTTTAATCCCTATCTCTTGTTTCTCTCTATCATGTGCTACAGCTTTCTGAGTCAATGTTTGAATTCTCCCCTTCCGGGCCTCTTTCTCTGCTTTCATTCGCCTACGTTTAGCCTCCTTTTGCCACGTTCGAAGAGAATCAAACATAGAATGTCTACTTCTTTTCGCAAACAACTTCTCCTGTAAAAACCCAATTTTTTATTCTTCAAAAGTGCCCGTCAACGGCAACTGCAATTTGGCATTGTCCCTCGTATATTTGTGCCATAGCGTACTAAACATAATAGGGCCAAGGCCATGCTTCACATACATATCAAAGTTAGGAGTGCCTTCTGGAGGCGCCGGCTGACTTTTTTCCAATCGAACATCTGCAGAACAACAACGACAACAAGAAACCAAGAACCTGCTGATCACAGGCATTTTCAAAAGTGAGCCAAATTCGTTATGTTGCATGGCAAAGTGTTCATAAACACTTCGTAACAAAATCGGTCCGCAGACCGTGCCAAATACAAACCAAAATGGTATCATATCCCCAAAGAACCAAAACAAACTCACCTGGTGCACACAGGTCAAACAAATTTATTCTCCACTGCTGACTCTTCATACCAAACGGTCAGATCCAAGGGTTTTGCCTTTCAAGACCCCGGTCGGGATGACCGCTGGGCGAGGCACCGTCCGGGGGGACAGAAGGGGCAGCTGCGAGCAAACAATGCTCCTCGTACAGGGATCCCTGATCCGTCCGTCCGACCCGACGATGGCCTCAACCTCCCCACCTGGGAAGGGCCACTCACCCGATGTGGCCCCTGTTCAGGCACCAACTGAAGGAAGTTACCCGATTAGGGCCACCCGGGTCACTCGCGACCATCTCTCAGCCTTCCATACAAATGAAGAGTTGGTCAGACACTAGAGAATACAAACCAAGTATATGTTTATTCAGATACACTTGAGCGAAGCGCCATCTGCCCAGTCGCTTAGGGGTGCTACAGAGAGGACTGACATCAGAAAACATGGTGATACATTATGTATGATTCAGAACCCCAGAAGACACGCCCAGACTGGAAATTTCCAAATGGAGGCAGCTACACAAAGGAGTTACAGAAGGATAAGTTTCAATCCTGAGACCGGGCACACACTATCTCTATGCCAAGGTCATTCTGCCTGCGCCCATCGCTGGACTAGTGTGAGCAGGCCTCTATCTAGTGGGAAAGGTATGCTCTAATAAGAACAGTGTATTCATTAGTACAGCAGGGCCCAACCTTGGAGAATAGGAAAATTACCAAAGCTGCTTCTCGCAGAGACACAGAGAGATCAGTTTTACCCATGGGTCAAAATGGCGGCCAAAACATAAAATGGTGCAGCGAACGCTAACTTATGCAGAGCAATATGTAACAACACAGTGAAGATATTTTTATATTCTAACAGGGCCATCAAACAGACCACCCATTCCAGTCCTTGGAGTAGAAGGCACTCACACTGTAATCTTACTACCACTTTCTGGTGCAAAGTAAAACAGGAAAGTATTGATTGATCACAAAAACGGCAATATGTGGCCAACTCCGTTCTGCAGACCTCCAGCAACACCAACATGCCTCTTGAGCAGATCAATATGTCCTGTCCTTACTCTAGAGGAACTACCCCTGTGAGAATACAGCCATGTTGAAATCAATAACCCATCCCGGGTGTTGATGAGACTGCTGTGTCTCAAGCTTTCATCACTTGCCAGCTACATCAAATGATGCAATACAAATGCTCGCTTCAACAAGTGAACCTGATCCTGCAGTATCAAAAGTTGCAACTGTGATTTACTTCAAACCATATCAATTCAAATGATGCCAGTGCAATAAAGTTTGCTATAGAAAAATTACTCTGATTTAGATTTTGGTTCAAGAGAAGTAATCATCCCTCTAGTTAATGAGTGCTACACAAAGCTTGTTGCTGGTACCATGACAAATACCTTTTTCCACCATGGTCTTACATCTGGATTGCTACTGGAATCCTGTCCATTGAACAGAACCATCTCCTGTTGCTCAGGAACTGCAACTACATTCTTCTCAAAGAGCAAAAAGGTAATATCAAGCTGTGAACTTCACTGCATATCCTGTACAAGACGATGTTTGGGAAAGAGTTTCTTATCAAATTATGGGTCTGACAGAAATGATTAAAAATCCTTATATTTTAAAATATAACCTTGGGTGAAATCATCATTTCTGGTTCATCTGCAAGTTCATGGTTCATAAATGCTATTAAACAATGAATGACTGACACAGTGGGAGCATTGCTGGATTTCTCTCATGAATAGTCCTAGAAATTTCCAGAAAAAGATGTTCTTATTTTAATAGTGATGATGGGTCGGATCCATCTGCATTTTATTATATTCAGTAACCATAAAAATTGAAAGAACTGTAATTAAAAATCACAGATTTAATTATTTTGCACAGTTTATTTATTCATTTGCAGAAGAAGATTATGCATATTGAAAAGAAAATGTCAATGCAAAAAGTGTGTGGCAGATTAAGGGCACTGATACGCTGTGTAGGGAATGCATGATCCCTGGAGAAATGATGTGTCTAAATAAACATTGCAGCAAACAACGTGCATAAGCTTTACATATTTAAAGGCTCCACTTATTGCAGAAAATAAATTGATACACTTTGCTTCTTGGAAATGAAAAGAAAAGAGTTCTGATACTGCTTTAAATGAAATATCACAGAATGGAATGTACACTCTAATATTCTTTGATTGAGATGTTATAGCCTTATGGTCAATACTGTATATGTGTGTACAGATTTTGTCCAGCGTTTCTGGTCCATTGCCAAGCAGACCTGATCCTAGGTATAACATTTATTCTCCCATGACTGTAACTACGTAGCTATGCCAGAGATGGCTATCTCATGGTTATCTCGTTCCAGTCTAAGTGCTGTGAAAGAACACCTGTTAAAGTTCAGTGAATATATGGATTTAAGTTATTGCCTCATGGGACCACATCCTGTAAAAATTAAAGAAGAGCAGGGGTATGCTGAAAGAAAAGCTGCAGAAAGAATTGGAGAAACTGACAAAGAAATAATTAAAAAAATACATTTAAAGTTATTGACAAATACTTTTAAACACTTTCCAAACATATATACACAATCTCAACCATTGTTTCTTCTGGCTTCAATGTTTTAAATGTAGATTTGAATCTCCTAAAAAAAGAGCAGGCTCAAATGAAAGCATTAATGCAAATAAATTGGGCATTGCAAACTCTGGGAATGCATAACGTTCCAAATGGTCGTGTTTCTCCTTTATAATCTATTATCAAGACATATAACGATCTCTAAAAAGAAGACGTGCAATCACCTAATCAGTAGAACATAGAGAGCACTTCATTTTCTGCTCAGAAGAGACACATCTGAAGTGGCTCCTGCATGGATTAATCTTGCCAATCAGTGCATTCCTTTTGTATGATGATCTTTGGGCTGATGTAAAAATATCCACAATACTTTTCTACATATCTGGAAGTTCAGCTTCTGGACAAAAGACAACCCTGCATTCATTAACACATCCCACTAGTATACTCACTCCTTTGTGAGTCTATCACTTTGTATGGCTCTTGAAACCCTTTGAACCCTAGCCTTGCTTATAAACTCCTTGCAGCACCTGCTTTATTTATTCTAACTTATCACACATGTTTAGGAAATGGTTTATGCTTGATTTGGGCAAATGTATTTTGTTGTGCGTTGACTCAAATTTTTGTTTATGTTCAAATGGTGGTAACAAAATGCTGTGGTGTTACATTTTGCCCACTCCTGAAAAAACAGTTTAAGAGTGTTACATGGCTAAAAGTAGATATGATAAATTCTTGCTTTGATAAAGTAAACAACCTTGGTGCAGTTCTGACACAGAAAGGGGTGCCTTTAACCTCTGCAGTGGAAACATTTACCCTGCAAACAGCTTGGTCTGCATTTGAAATTCAGCAACTTCTGTAGACTCAGTTCTGGACTTATTTTGCTGATTTATTGCGCACCATCTTTCATGCCTTCAGCACAGCCGTCATAGTCCATGGGCCCGATTCACGAAAGTAATCTGAGACAAAATCCTAATTTTACGACTTTGGGTATTCACAAAGGGCATTTAGGAGTAGTAAAGTTAGGATTTTGTCTCAGTTAAAGCTAAGTCTTGGCCTTAAGTCAAACTTAAGACCAAAACTTAAGTTTATGTGAGACAAAAGCCTAACTTTACTACTCCTAAATGCCCTTTGTGAATACCGAAAGTCGTAAAGTTAGGATTTTGTCTCAGATTACCTTTATGAATCGGGCCCCATGTTTTTAAAGCAATTTGATCCTGCTGAATGAATAGATTTAAGACTAGTTTTGGATAAATGTTTTCCTTCTTCGGTTCTTTGTTTTCAAATGTGTTTGATGGAATATCAACTACACTTATTATAGGTGGTTGGGAAATTCTTATTTTTTTCCCAGTGAAGAAATAAAGTCAGCATTAATGCCAACCTGATTGAATATGTATTCTACCTGACTGAACTCCAATTTCGTGAAACAGTAGAATTCTACTATGGTGGAGACCTGTTGAACAGGTTAAGCAAGAGCCGGACTTTAACATTTCATAAATGTCAAGTTTCCTAAGTGAGACCTGCTTTCTGACACATGAACTTTTATGAATAGGGCAGTGCCAGAGTGCCTGGCTCCAAGATGGCCCCACTCTAGTGAAGCTTCTTGTGCCAGCTAATTCATCCGTCACCATCCGGGCAATTGTTGCCGTAAAGAGGGACTCTGTTGATCAGAGGTGTCTCAACTCTCCATTATGCCCCAATTGCTGTGATCTCCGGACTCATTTGCTCAGGAGGAGCCTGCGACAATATGATAGAGCTTATAAGCCCGTAGAGATGTATTTAGAGTATGCCGGGGGCCTGCTGCCTGTCACCCTTGGTGTGTCCGGATGCCGGATCTGGAGGAGGTGAGGCTGGGGCAGTGAAACCGACGACACGCTGGCCGCCTCCACCCCCATGAGGAGCTGGAGCCACGGACACTGGAGGCTGCAGGAGAGGCAGCGGTGTTTGTTAAAGGCCATAATATGGGGAGACCTGACTTGCTGGGGCTTCGGGCAGAGGCGGGGCTGCCATCATACCCCACGTTATGGACTGTCTCCTTGGGACCCGCACTGATCTGGTGGGAAGCACTGACCAGGAGTGATGGAAACTGGAGGGGCTGGTGTGCTCCCTTCAGTGCTGTGGCCTTGCCTGGAGGGGAGACCCCCATTTCTCCTCCTACATTGACTGAGGCTGCCGTAGCCTGCTTGGTGGTGCTGTGGTGATGCTGTAGGCCACAGGAGGAGCAGAAGGAGCCGACACCTGTGGGCCCCACGGAGATGGGCCTGCAGCCCTTCGTTCTTGCCAGAGTGCTGGTAAGTGACTGCAACAGTGCAGCGCCCACCCTCTGAGGATGAAGAGTGACATTTGAGGCCCGCAATGCTATTGGGGTAGGTCTACACAGTAAGATAGCTGATGGGCCTGGAGGTGTAGCCCTCCCCTCTATTGATTCATGGATTGCTGCTGATGGGCCTGCCTGGATACACTGTTGAGGTGAAAAAGGCAGCTGTGAGAGCAGGGTGAGATCTGCACCTGTGGCCCTTGTGCGGGTCATCCTGTGGACCTACGTGATTGCTGATGAGATGAAAATATACGGGGGCCATGAGTAGGCCTGGGCGTAGTTCGTGGAGTTTTGCTACGCGGAACTCCGCGAAGTTCCGCGAGTGGCGGAGTGCAGTGCGAACTGCAGTTTGTGCTGGTATTCCTGCCGCTTGGGTAGAAATTCTACCCGAGCGGCAGCTCGCGCTCGCAAACTTACAGTTCGCGATCGCAAACTTACCGTTCGCGAGCGGAGAAAAAACTCCGCTGCACATCGTGAAGCGGAGTTTTCTGCACTCCGCGGAGTGCGGAGTGCAGAAAACTCCGCAAACTCCGCGAACGGAGCGAAGTTCACCGCCCAGGCCTAGCCATGAGGGATATTTGAGACGCTGAGCTCCACTGCTGTGGTCTTGAGCAGCGAGGAGGCTGGTGGGCCCTTGATGAGACAGCTTCTATCTGCAAGACTATCCGAGTCTACTTGTGGAGCAGGATGAGATATCTGTGGCTGCAGGTCCCCTGGGGCATTGATTCCCAAGATGGGGGAAGGCTGAGGGTAGATAGGCCAAGATACAGTTTGCGACTAAGAAGGTGCCAAATCACATCAGATTGCTGAGGCCTCTGCCTCTTGCGACCCCTCACTGGAGCCGTATATAGATATGCATACACTGATGCTCCATATCCAACAAATCCTTACATCAATAGACACTAAGGGCCATCTTTAAGAAGCAATTTTGCAGTTGCAAACGGTCCAATTCTCAAAATCAGGCCATTTGCGTGGTCAAAAATGCTTTTCCAAATGTACAAACATCCAAACTGTGATTCTCCAGAATCGCAGTTTGGCTGTAGAAATTGCTATTTGGAAGGGGCATGTTTAGGGCGCCCCTTCCAAATAGTGATTTCTAGTGTTATGTATCAAGGTTATGCGACTGCAATGCGGCCGCAAACTCTTGATATTTTACCACCTACTCAAATTTGCTGGTAATGCATTCACAAATTGGTAGGGGTCCCCATGAGAACCATTTCCCTTTGTGAATGTTCGAAGAATTTTTTTTTAGATTAGGCAGTGGTCCCACAGACCACTGTCTGCTCTTAAAAAATGAAAACAAAATGTTTAATTCTTTATTGTTGAAACTCATCCCGTTTTCCTTTACCTAAAACGAGTTGCATTTTAACAAAATAAAAAGAACCTTTATTTAAAGGCATTCACAGACATGGTGGTCTGCTGACCTCAGCAGACTACCAGCCCTCTAATGGAATGCATTCCTAATAGGTTGCAAACTGTGACCTACTTCATTAATATTCATGAGTTAGGTCAATTTGCGAACCACTAGGAATCTCAAATATGAAACAAAAGGTTTCATATAAAATGCATAGCAATTTCCAAATGGCGATTGGTATAAAATCAATATTTGGAAATAGTTATTCCTACTCTTTGTACATCTGGCCCTATAATTGATAATCTCACCACCCGGGTTGACAAACTAACTAGCACAATCAACAAGCATAAAAAACGCATTGTCACAGCAGAGAACCGCATTTCACAGCTGGAAGATGGCACTACTGGCCATACTGAACCGCAGATCTCTCCCCACCACTCAGCGCCTTGAGACCCTCGCGTGTTAGTAGTCACGTTTTATAAGATTACTGATTGATTGATTAATACTGAGAAAACTCTTGGACGTGGGGAAGGTGCTCAGCATGATCAAAGTGAAAAATGAAGATTTAGAGGCCAGGTAATGCCGAAACAACCTGCGCATATTCGGCCTCCCCGAGTCAACTGCCACAGGCAGTATGGCAAACTATACTGAGACTTTGCTCAAGCCACTCTTGAGAGCTGACCATTTCTCACCTTTTTTGCGGTAGAAAAGGTGCAACGGTCCCTACGCCTTAGTCTCCCGCCTGGAGCACCACCACACCCAATAATTGGCCTGCTGTTAAATTATCAGGTTTGTGAAGCTGCCCTAGACTCGCCCAAGAAAAGCAGGACCTTACTTACAAGGGCTTGAAGATTTTTATTTTTCCATACTTTACCATCGCTGTGCAGGAGGCACAGCACAAGTACATGCCCTTGAAATGTAAACTGCATCTAGATGTAGTACAGTATGCTATGCTGGACCTAGCGCGCTTGAAAATTACACATTGTGGGAAATATCACCTCTTCACCATGTCTCAGAATGCTGAGCCATTTGTCAAGAAATTCCTCAAAGATCAACGTGTAACATAGCAGAAAAGAGTGTAGATGCATGATGGTGAGAACAGTGACATGGAATGAGATACCTGTATTTGAGGTGGTCACAACGTGACATGGCGTTGTACTGGGCCAACGGGTCCAATCTACTTGACAAAAATATTCTGGGGCAATTGCCTTGGGTGACTGCCTATGCTTCTTCAGTCCCATGTTTTGACTGGCAAGCACGTTCACAGTGGGGGTGTCGTTCAGCCGGCAGTCTGGACTCCCCATAGGGGTGAACCCATATCTAATTGTAGACATTGTTATTATGTTGTGTTTCCTTTTTGGTTTGTATTGTAAAGGGATGATTGTTGTATTCTGGGTGTATTCACTGGTAGGTTGGGGTGGCTGGTGTGGGAGGGGGGGCTAAAGGTTTTGTATGGCAGGCACACAACTTAGTAGTAAGTAATTGCACTCACAGGGCAAATGACACTTATGACTGTTGCACGCACGTGGCAAGTGGAGCACACATAGGAAACCGGGTCTCCACTGCCTCTTTTATTCAATACTGATCTGGCTGTACAGGTGCGCAACTTAACTGTCTCTCTTCCTCTCTGGTTACTGACCTGGAATGTGAGAGGACTTAACAACCCTCACTAAATACAGCAAGTGCTAGCATACCTCAATCGGCACAAAATTGATATGCCCTCTGTTAGTCTTGCCATCTTTAGTGTGGATCCCCTGACTTTTTTGCCTCTACCCCCTGTATTTTTGATGCTGTGCTTGATTTCATTTTTGCTGACATAGATGCTTTGGGCACTTTGCCACTGCTGATCAGTGTCAAACTGCAAGTGCTCCCTGTGTAAATTGTGTTTACAACTGGTTCTCCCTGATTGGCATATTTGATTTACTGGTAAGCCCCTAGTAAACTGTACAACTTCGAAATGTGGCTAGGTTAAACTTCGCGCAATACCATTACTATAACCAAGACATCAATAGTGTCCAATAGATGCTCAAGGGAACAAAGGGAAACGGCCACCCACGTTTCCAAGTGTCCTCTGTAGACAAGGTTCACAGAGAGCAAATTGCAAAACCAAATCCTGTTCCCGAGCAAAGGGCAAGATCATTTCATCAAAAAGTCAGTCCAAAGAAAGATTATTAATCCAGAGTCTGTATTTCAGTGTTCTTCTTTATTTTCAGGTTGTCATCACATTCAGAAGCCATAGGTATTTCACAGATGGTTCGTATCAACATATAGGCGTAACCGATGTAGCCAAAACGTGTTTCGTCTTGGGTATATCGCCCATTGACTTCCTCAGGGCAGTTGTTAGCTTGAGAACAGGTCCGCCAATATCCAGGCAAGCCTGTGAATAATCTCATTCAGCATGGGTCTTAGTATTGCTTGTATCCGAGGCGGTACAGTAAAATATATGGGCGTATATCAGTACATGGAGAGGCTTTGCTGTGAGCCGGATTCTTCTGACGGGAGTACTCTCCATGTACTGATATATGCCCATATATTTTACTGTACCGCCACGGATACAAGCAATACTAAGACACATGCTGAATGGGATTATTCACAGGCTTGCCTGGATATTGGCGGACCTGTTCTCAAGCTAACAACTGCCCTGAGGAAGTCAATGGGCGATATACCCAAGACGAAACACGTGTTGACTACATCAGTTACGCCTATATGTTGATACGAACCATCTGTGAAATACCTATGACTTCTTTTTTCAGTTCAAAAAGAAAATTTTATTGATATAGATAAAAGTGTCAGTACAGAGTTCAAAGCATTAAATTCCTGTCATTACAATAAAGTTTGCTACAATAATGATAAATGACTCAGACTTATGATTGAATAAGGAAAAATGATACAATAAAAAAAATAAAAAATCATTAAGAAAAATGGAATAACAAATATTCTAGGAACAATTGAGGGGATCAAGGAGGTTTTAGGACCTCTTGCTGAGATGGTTGCAGTTGGTAATATCGCTTGGCACATGTATCAAGATATATTGTAACAGGTGACCACAAATCCATACGTTTCGCTGCCATATGTATTGGGTAAACAAAGGAGGTGTCCAACCTATGATTATGGCAAACAGCATACCACCATGCCTTATAAGAGATTTTTGTGAAATCCTTCCAATTTACAGTGATCTGCTGAAATGCGACTGCTAATAATAAATCAATAATTTTAACATTGTGAGTAACCTTCTCCCAGCATGGTGAGAGACTTCCCAAGAAAACATGGGTCAAAGAAAAAGCAAATTTAGCTCCAAAAATTAGGTTAATTTGAGACCATACCTGCTTCCAGAAATTATATACATTTGGACAAGAGAATAACATATGAAATAAATTAGTGTTCGGAGTAGAACATGTCCAACAAACATCTGATGTGGTCGCAAAACTTTTACTTAAGATAGCTGGTGTGAGAAAAAGTCTATTATATACAAAAAAAAGCGTTTGTGTTATGTTAGCTGCTCTAGATGATTTACGTAATTTGAGCCATAATTTATTCCACAAAGACACTGGCCAAGATACCATGAAATCCTGTTCCCATGCCTCCTCTGTTTTAGACTTCTGCCTAACGCTATCCTTGCCCTGCAAAAAACTATATAAAGTGGAAGCTTTGGGCATGGTTTTTAACAACGTGTGGAGTTGTGAAGGAGGATCCAAAACAATTGGAGCAATGGACGTGCCCAAGAGATGGGTGTATCTATCTGTCACTGCCTTCTTAAGTAAATTATATTTATGAATGTAGGTGGTAGGTAGGTTAAATATTTGACTGAGTGAGGGGAAAGATAGAAAGTCCATGTGTGTAAATAATTGATGTATCCAAATTAGACCTTTCAGTCGCCAAGTCTTCCAATAAAATGGTTTATTACGGATGGTCAGATTTTTGTTATGCCAAATTGTTGAATTGAGGAATGAATCTATAATGTTATGTGTGGGAGTGAATGCAGGTTCCAAAAGTTTAGAGGTCAGTTTGATTATGAGGGTGGACAAGGCCTGTGGTTTGCGTGAAAAAGAAAGATATTCATGAAAAGAGAAGGGGGCTAAAAAAAGACGTTCAACTGTAGTCCATAGAGGACAATCTTCCGTGGGGTCAAGCAACCAACGAGAGGCTTGACGTAAAAGGAATGCCTTCTGATATGCTTGAAAATCTGGAAAGTTAACCCCCCCTTCTACTTTAGGTCGAATTAATTTAAATAGAGACATTCGGGATCTCTTATTATTCCATAGGAAGGAGGATAGAGATGAATTGATCTTTTTAAAAAATTTTGCGGAAATAGGAACTGGAATGTTGGAAACAGTATATAAAATTATGGGGGACAGCATCATCTTTATGGTATCCAGACGACCCCACCAGGACAAATAGAGGGGATGCCACTTGGCAGTTAAGTCTGAGATTTTTTGTATACATTTATTCATGCACAATGACACTGTGTCTGATATTGAGGAAGTAACATGTAATCCGAGATATTTAATATAATTCGGGCTCCAAGTAAAATTGGAAGTCATAAAATCCGATTTAAAAGTAAACTTAGTCAGGGGTAAAATCTCACATTTATCGTTGTTTAACTTATAACCGGAGATATTAGAGTAGGCTTGTACCTCTGCCAAAAAGGCAGGAATTGAGTCACTTGGTTTGGACATAAAAAGCAAAATATCGTCAGCGTAGGCTGCAAGTTTAATATGGGAGTTCAATGTTTGAAAACCATATAAATTTGGATTTTGACGTAGTTTAGAGAGAAAAGGTTCCAAGGCCAAATTAAAAAGGAAGGGGGAAAGAGGGCAGCCCTGACGCACTCCTCTCCCCAGCTCAAAATATGGGGAAATTAAGCCGTTGGCGTACACAGCCGCACGTGGATTAGAGTAGAGGAGAGAGATGAGGGATATAAATTTAGGGCCAAAGCCGAACTGTTTAAGAGTATAAAATAAATAAGTCCACTCAACTCTATCAAACGCCTTTTCAGCATCCAGAGCTATTGCCACAAGGGATTGTTTTAAGTGGGAAGATTTAGATAAGACGTTAAAAAGGAGTCTCGTATTGTCAGTTATGAACCTTCCCTTAACGAAACCAGATTGTTCTTTTCCCAATAAATCAGGTAAGTAGGAATCTAAACGTAATGCTAATGCTTTGGAGAAAATTTTATAATCAATGTTGACCAAGGATATGGGTCTGTAATTTTTACAATATTTAGAGTCCTTGCCCTCTTTTGGTATAAGGCAAATATGTGCTTCCGAAAAAGAACCCAGTGAGCTACCTAGTGTGGTGAAGGCATCGATTAGAGAATGTAACTTGGGCATTATGAGTTTAGAGAAATGTTGATAAAATTCTACAATGAAGCCATCTGGTCCCGGTGCTTTGTCTTTTTTGAGATGTTGAAGAGCAATTAATAGTTCTTGGTGTGTTAGGTCTAACTCCAGAGATGATAAGTCCGGCAACGTGTATTGGGGATTCTGAATATCAGAGAAGAAGTGCGATAATGATTGCTCAGAGGGCTGTGTTGCGGAAGTATATAGTGATTTGTAAAAGGTGGAGAACTCATTCAGTATTTCAGCGTCTTTAAATTTTAAATCTGAACGTTCATCATAGATAGATTCAATATTTAGTCTATTATGTTTAACTTTTAAGTAATTAGCCAATATTTTCCCTGCCTTATTTTTGCCCCCATAAAATTTTGCACTGGATTTCAACAGATATAATGAAGCGTCCTCTGTTGATTTCTTATTAAATTGCATTTTGGCTTTTATGAGAGTTGTGAGACACTCCTTCGAGTGTGAGGTGTAAAATGAGTGTTCCAATCTTTTAATATCCTGAAGCAGATCTTTAGTGAGCTTACGGAAAGTTTTCCGTTTCTTTGCAACATAGCTAATTATGAAACCCCTCGCCGAGGCCTTGAATGCATCCCATAGAGTGGAAAAGGGCATGAATTGGGTTTGGTTCAGTTCAAAAAACTCTTTGAAGAAGTTAGGGAATGAGGCAGTAAACTTTGGGTCCAGAAGGAGAGCATTGTTAAAACGCCATCTCTTGGGGCCCGAATCCTTAGGTAGAATATCAATGCCAATCGAGATTGGGGCGTGATCTGATAATAAGATGGGACCAATCTCTGCATGCGTAAGTGTTTGTGAGATGTTGTGCGAGACAAATATATAGTCAATTCTTGATTGAGTTTGGTGTGCTGGGGAATAAAAAGTATACTCTCTAGTGGTCGGGTTGCAAAGACGCCAAGCGTCCAAGAGTTTATGTTGATTTATAGCATGAACAAAAGATTTATGTGACTTGTTGGGAACAAAGGAAACTTTGGAATTTCTGTCGATAAATGGGTCAAAAGTCTGGTTACAATCTCCAGCTAAAATAAAATTGTCCTCCATACAGTGAGTAATTCGCTTAGCCATTGTATGCCAAAAAGAGGATTCACCACACGTAGGAGCATAGACATTTAGAAGAGATATTGTAACGCCCTTCAAAGATAATTTGACATTCAACCATCTGCCATCCAGATCGGATTCTTGGGACACAAATGAAAGTGAAAGGGATTTGCGACAAAGTATCATTACTCCATTTCGCTTGCCATCTCCAGGGGAAAAGAAAACCTCCCCCACCCAACCTCTCTTCAACTTCAATGACTCAACATCTGAGAGGTGAGTTTCTTGCAGGAATACAACATCCGCGTCCAATTTGGCTAAATGGCTCAAAATTCTCTGCCTCTTGATGGGAGAGTTTAATCCCCTAACGTTCCACGTAATCAGTTTTAATGACATAAGCACTTAAGAACAGGTTGTAATAATAATGTAGCACATAAGTCCAATTCATTATATAAGCAGTATTCAAAGTAAGAGAGATAAAACAGGAAGGAATTAATTGATTTAGTTTCATAGCAAAGCATAATAGATAAGACCAATAACCAGAATAAAAAAAGGGAATCAAGTGACAGGATATGAAAAAAGAAAGTCCAAGTAGAGAGGGAAAGGGATATCATAAGAGTCAAGATATTTGCAATTGTACTGACTAAAAGAATAGTGATTATAGGAAGGCAAGAAAAGTTGAAAAAAAAAGAAGAGACGTAAATTGACGAAAGAATAGAAACTACAGAAAAGAGACAGAAAACAAAAGACAAAACAAACAATATATCTAAGAGGATGTATGAAAATACCATACTTACGAAGAAGACTCAGGTATACACGGGGGGATGGAGCCACATGAAGCAGGCAACACACCCAGGATCAACGGAACAGAGGGTCGGGGAGAAACCACAATACAAAGGTAATAATCTGTGGGGACAATACCAAATAGGGATTGAGAAAAGCATTGGGGCAAACACATGAAACAAATATTTGAACATTCCAATGCGAGGAGGAGATCAGTAACAATGATCCATAACTCAATAAACAGTATTACTTCATGAGAACAGTAGCAATAATATCCAAAACTAAGAAAAAAACACCTGTGAGTTACCAAGATATTATGCCAAAGAAAACCGGATCTAAAGCAACCTTAAACAAACTATTAGAGAATCAAATGTTGAATGAGGACGAAGGCCCAGAAGAGTCCATAACAGTCGTTTTATAGGAATTGATGAAACTTTGCAAACGTAACGGGTCTTCATACGACGTTGTCTTGTTGTTATAAGTAACCTTGAAGAGACACGGGTGGAACAGGCCATATCTGGCTCCCATGGAACGTAGATCAGCTCTCATGTTGAGGAAAGCCTTACGTCTGTCAGCAGTGGCTTTAGAATAATCTTGCGCAAAAAATAAAGGCGATCCTGACCAGACAATTCTCGTAGAAGTTTTAACCGCTGCGAGCACTTTCATCAAATCCGTGTACTCCAAGAAATATAAGATAACTCCTCTCGGTCTCTGTGAGGGACTAGTGTGAGATGAAGCCCGTCCCAATCTGTGGGCCCGCTGAATGTTGAGTTGGGTTCCCTCTGGCATGCGGAGTAGTTTAGGGAGAAATGACTTAAAGAACGTGGGCGGATCTGAACCTTCAACTCCTTCTTCCAGGCCATAGATACGCAGATTGTTCCGTCTGTTGCGGTTTCCAAGATCTTCCACCTGTTTCTGGAGTATGGAGACATGGGAGTGTAATTGAGAGACAGTTGTGCATGTCTCTTTCAAAGAGGAAACAGTATTTTCGACTGAGGAGACTCTCGCGTCTAATTGAGACCAATTATCTGTTAGGGTTTGCAGTTTGATGTTAGTCTCTTCCATGAAAGGTCGAAGGGCCCTAATTTCCTCAAGTAATAGTTCCATCGAAACAGGCGAGGCGGACTTGGGTGGTGAAGGAGGGTCCTTTTAAGCCGTTTAGTGAGAGATTTTCCAGCGGTTCCAGAGGATGAATCCATATTTGCTTGAGAGTACTGGTGCGAAAATGATAGAGAGTCTTCAAACTTAGAGAACTCAGTGAAAATTTTTGAGTTTTTTATGAAGATATGCCTTTTGTGTGGAGAGGGTCGGACTCCTTTTGTTCCACCCATAAAACGCTAACCCCAGACTCCCACTCCTATTCAGCAGTATAGGAGGAGAAAAAATAACTCCAATGCGAGCTCACTCAGAGAAGCTAAGATGGCCACCAAATAGATCTCTCATAAATCCTCAGTCAGCCTTAGCGCCCTCACACAGCTTCATACCTCGGTGCTCTGAGGAGAAAACATGCGCTGTAACCCAAACTGAGGTAAACTGGATGCGTCAGATCATAGTCAATGCCATTAGTGAATAATCACTCCGCAATTGCCACCATTTAGTAGAGCAAAATAAGGAAGTCCATTTTCTGTGAGGGCTCCTCAAAAAGACCTAAAATGGCCGCCAAACATAAAAAATCGCAAACTTCCTGCAATTCTTGACGTTTTCCTATAAACCTTTACCCCATTAAAGTGAAGAGGTGTCAAACATCTTCTAGGCGTTATGGAATGGTATGAAGTACTTAATGAGGGGTCCAGCCTGAAGTGCAGGAATGCCGCGATCGCGGTAAAAAATTCAAAATGGCGGCCGCGATAATTCGCGGCCGAAATTTAGCAGAAAATGCAAAAAAGAGTTACTTGCTGGTGACATTCAGATGCTGCAAGTGTCCCATGGTGCTCCTTCCATCTTCCGCCACTTGTATTTGCCCTCCGTTAGTCCCCGTTTAGTCTAGAAGTGCAGTTCCTCAGAGACACACCGGGGAGCTTCACCCGTGTGCTGCCATCTCCGTTGGGCGCCAAGCCACGCCCCCCATACCTATGACTTCTGAATGTGACGACAACCTGAAAATGAAGAACACTGAAATACAGACTCTGGATTAATACTCCCCCTAGTAAACTGCACTGAAGTGTGCCAGGGCATGTAAATCAAATGCTACTAGTGTGCCTGCAGCACTGTGCCACACACATGAGTAGCCCTGAAAAGGTATCTCAGACCTGACACTGCAGTGTCTGTGCGCAGTTTGTTAACTGCCATGTCGACCTGGCAAGTGCACACACTTGTCAGGCCCTAACCTTCCCTTGTCCTACATGTAAGGCACCCCTATGGTAGGTCCAAGGTACCCCCCCTGGGCAGGGTGCAGTGTATGTGAAAGGTGGGACATGTACTAGTATGTGTGACATGTCCTGATAGTGAAATACTGCCAATTTCGTTTTTTACTATTGAAAGGCTATCTGTCTCATAGGATAGAATGGGAAATGCTTTGTAACATCTTACAAGTATAACTTCCCATTGGGACAAGATAGAGAAATAAAGTTTAGGCTCTCTGAACTCAGAATTTAATAGCACATCTTTTAGTAAAGATGGGTTTTAAATTGTGTGTTTGAAAAGGCCACCTTTAGAAAGTAGGCATTTTCTTGTTTAACCATTCTGTGTGCCTCTGCCTGTTTGTGTATTGACTGTCTGGTTTTGGAGTGACAGGGGCTGGGGCTGTGCATTCACTGTAGACAGCCACTGGGGGGGGGGTGAGGTGTGCCTGGCCCTTCCTGGATGACTCAGAGCTGAGCTGAATGGGGCTTGGCTGCATTTAGAGTAGTGGGAGGAGATTTCCTTGCACCTGAATAGGGCCTGTCTCCCTTGCACAATGCTGTCTCCACCCCCTGTGGTCATACTGCACCAGTGAGGACAGAACTGGTTTGGACTGGGCTCAGAGACCCTTGCACAAAGAGAACAAAGTTGCACAAAGAGAACAAAGACAAAATGGGGTATAAGTGGTAGACCTTAAACGCAAGAACTCTAGATCACTTCTGGGCTCAAGTGAAACCTTTGCCAAGGAGAAGAGCTGAAGAACTGTGAGGAGGAGTACTGCCCCTTTGCTGTGTGCTGTGTGGGGTTGGCCTGCAGTTGCTGTTTCTGCCAAGGAAAGGACAAAGACTGGAACTTTGCTTTGAACCTGCTTGAAGAGGATCTCCAAGGGCCAGTGTGTGCTGGCCTCCTGGTCTGAAGTCTCAGGGACACAAAGACTTCACCCCCAGCTCCCCTGAACTCTGCTGCTGAGAGTTCTGATCTACCAGGAGGTGCCTGTTCCTAGTTCTGGGCCTCTGGAGGTTGTGCTGGCTGCTAGGAGCTGGAAGAAACCTGAAGAACTAAGAAAATCAACGCATCACTCTTCTTGCAGCTGTTTTTCCGATGCAGCACCGTTGTGCGAGATGAATCTCCACGCATCGCTGCAAAGCTGCTGAATCCGACACAGCACCTGTCGCCACCGTAAGAACCGATGCATCGAGGGATCGCGGCTGAAGAAACCGACGCAGTGCTGTTCGATGCCACCACATCGATTGCTGCTGCATCCCACATTTCCACGCATCGTACCTGTGCGGCAAGCTTTGCCGACGCATTACCCGCGGACCAGAACCGTCTTGGAGTCGACGCATCACTTCTCCCTACAGACCGGATTTGACGCATCACTTCTCCTGCATGCAGCAGAACTGTTGCTTCACCTCTCCATGGTCTCAGGAACTGACGCATCTCTTTGTTTCTCGATGCTTCCCATCTCTGCGGCTGTTTGGCCTTGTGAATTTTGACGCATCTACAGAAACTTTGTGAGAAATCACACATCCATAGTTTTCTATGGACCAAGTTGTTTGAAACCTTTTTAAAGTCATATTCTTATTACATGTATGTTGGATTTTTGTCGTTTTGTACTTGTTGGGTTTAGATAAAGATACTTTATTTTTCTAAACTGGTTTGGTGTCCATATTTGGTGTTATCACTGTATTACTGTTTGTTTTGAGTACAAATACTTTACACATTGCCTTTGGGATAAGTCTGTCTGCTCGTGCCAAGCTACCCAGGGGGTGAGCAGGGGTTATTTTAGGAGTGTATCCCCCTTACCCTGACTAGAAGCAAGGGTCCCTATTTGGAAAAGGTACCTACCTCTGCCAACTAGAGACCCCCATTTCTAACACCCTCTTACAGGATATACACCTTGCACCACACTCTTGGACTCACTTTGCCTCCTGCTGGGACACTCACTGTTACTTCTCAATTATTCCTCCTATGCCCGGGGGACAGCCATCCTCATTAAACGACAAGTCCCTTATCGTTTGCTACATGAAGACAATGACCCACATGGGCGCTACAGTATACTACAGATGATACTGGGGGGTAAACATATAATGCTGATTAACTCCTATTCCCCCAATACCGACTACCCAGACTTTGTCAGATGGCTGTGGAGAAGATGTCAGGTCCTGGCACCTTGCACTATACTTTGGGGGAAGGACTTCAATCTGGTTCTGGACAGGCATCTCAAAAGCTCCAGTGCCCCTACCCGCACTCATCAGATGGCTGTGACTGCCCTAACCACATTATCACCACACATGATTTGAGGGACTTCTTGCGGACCCACTTCCCCACTCATACGGAGGGTACGTATGTTTCTACGGCCCATGGATCTTTGGCCCAGTTAGATTATTAGCTGCATACATCGGACATTTGAGGATGGGTGATGGATGTCAAACACCTCCCTCGCACCCTGTGTGACCACTCGCCCATTACGCTGACTATAAGCATGTCTGCTCCCAAACACCGTGTTTTCGCATGGCACCTACTTCCACATTATTTACTTTTTTTATGTATAGACTTTTATTGCCATTTTACATCAGCAGTTACATATAGTATCACAGGTCAGCATAATGACAGAATGGATCATAACAATTTACTTTCAGCAGCAAACAGGATTCCTACTCACCTAGAACACCGCATCCCCGTCCCATTCACAGAACAATATAGTGTATCAGCAAATAAATCAGATTTCAGAAACAGAGCCCATCCCCACCCACTCATCCAGATCACCAGACCCCTAACCTCCTCTCTACATTCATGGGCCTAACGTCCCGCCCAGTTTAGTTCTAGGAGGACGAGTGTCTGGGGGCTTCATCAGCTCAGTAAGCATTGCAGCCCATGCCCGCAAATCATTCTCAATTTTATCATCCCTACCGTTTTTCCGCATATGACATCCTTCCACATTTGCCCATTCAGCCATATCTTTCAGACACTCAGTGAACGTGGGGGCTCTCAGGGACAACCATTGTATAGTCAAATGGCGCTTGGCCAATGTGAGCCCCAACATCCAAAGTGGATTTTTTAACGGGCCCCATCCTAGAGGTTTCTGCGCTTGTCCATTATCTCCTTGAGTTAACGGTGAGACCTGATACTTCACTGAACTCTGTCAGAAGAGCTAACAGTATAGGGACCGAGTATACAGATTGTCTCAGATAAATCAAGGTGTCATCCGCATATAGAGAGATCACATGTGTGCGCTACCCACATTGCACCCACCAACCCTGCAAGGCCTCCCGCAGTCTACATGCCAACGGCTCCATTGCTGACACAACCAGCAGGGGGAACATTGGGTACCCCTGTCGGGTAACACGATGCAGGGAGAACCGGTGAGACACCGTCCTCCCAACCCTCACTCATGCCAAGGGCTCAATCAATCAATCAATCAATCATGTCACTTATAAAGCGCACTACATACCCGCGAGGGTCTCAAGGCGCTGTATGAAAAGCAACTGAACCCATCGCAGGAAGTTCTCCCAAACTCCTGATTTGTGCAAGACATCCTACAAATAGTCCCACGATAAAGAGTCAAAGGCTTGTTCGATATCAAGGAGGGCTAGTGTGTGTTATTGGTTAAATGTAGATTTTCCTAGTAATTTATGAAGGAAAGTCTAAATTTTATTAAAGACACGGAGGCGAGTATTATGCTTTCAATTCTTGCTTAAAATTTAATAGCAGCCAAGATAACAATAAAAAACTACACCTCCCAAAAGGCCAAGCGACAAGCTGACCAATGGGAGAAAATGGAATACAGAACTAACACCAATCAACAAGCAGTGGTATGTATAACCCTTATGTTGACTGCGAACAGCCCTCTTTTCTTATGCGAGCAGATCAGATAACTTCAGCAATCAAAGGGAAAATAGAAAGAACAATACCATACCATACCATACCAAGACATTTATAAAGCGCTCGGCTACCACCAGCGGCGGTGTCCCGGCGCTACACAGAGACAAAGGAAAAAAGAAGAAAGAAAAGAAAGCAAGCTAAGGGAGATCAAAAAGCCAGGTTTTCAGAGCACTCCTAAAAGTGGTTTCAGATTCTGCTTTGCGCAAGTAGAGAGGCATCGCATTCCAGAGAGCGGCTGTTCTTACTGCAAAGGCGCGCCCTCCCATCCTGGCTTTACGGTAGGAAGGAGAGCAGAGAAGAAACTGGGAGTTCGAACGCAGGGTCCTGTTCTGGTGGTATTTCCGAAGTCTAAGCCTTAGATAACCCGGTCCAATTTCTCTAGTAGCTCTAAAGGCAAGTAACAAGGCCTTAAATTCGATTCTCCTCTTTACTGGGAGCCAGTGAAGACTGCGCAGGTGGGGGAAATGTGATGCCGGAGAGGCACGTTTCTAAGAAACCTAGCAGCAGCATTTTGAACTGTCTGGAGCTTTTGAATAAGATAGGCAGGGAGGCCAAGATACAAGCTATTGGCATAGTCCAGCTGGGACGTAACCAAAGCATGGACTATGGTGGCCCGACAGTTCATCGGTAATAAATAAATAAATCTACGCAGACTTTTGAGCTTCCAAAAACATGCTCTAGAAACTTGGCCAATCTGGGCCTTCACCGACAATTCCGAGTCAAATCTAAAACCCAAATTTCTGACAGATAAAACTGGGGAGGGAGGGGGATTCAACTGCAATGGCCACCATAAATCAACCGGTGGAGGTGATGGTTGGTTAAAGAACATCACCTCAGTTTTATCGGTATTCAATTTAAGACAGTTATCTGTCATCCATGAGACAATCTTAATTAGGCATTGCCTAAAGCTGTCAAATGCAGCCATCTTGGAATCTTTAAATGAGAACACCAGCTGCGTATCATCAGCGTATGAAATTATACGCACGCCACACTGCTCAACTAATGCAGCCAGAGGGGCCAAATAGATATTAAATAGGGTCGGGCTTAACGCAGAACCCTGAGGTACTCCACAGCCCATGGCGCAAGAGGAAGAGACATAAGGACGAAGGAGGACCTGCTGGGATCGCCCCTCCAGGAAGGATTGGAACCAATTTAAGATGGTACCCGAGATACCCAGCTGTGTCAGACGGTCTAAAAGAATCGAATGAGAGACCGTATCAAAGGCTGCAGATAAATCTAACAGCACAAGCATAGCACAGCTACCATGGTCTAAAGATTCTCGGATGGTTTCCGCCACTTCCAACAGGGCCGTCTCTGTACTATAACCCTTCCTAAAGCCCGATTGGGAGTCGTGAAGGAGATTATTAGACTCCAGATGATTAGAGAGTTGTCTCTGAACCTCCTTCTCCAAGATTTTAGCAGGGGCAGGAAGAAGCGAAATAGGCCTGAAATTCTTGAGTATACTCGGGTCTGCATCTTCCTTTTTAAGAATTGGCAAGACCAGGGCCTCTTTCCACACTGAAGGGAAGCATCCCAACCTTAGAGAGGTGTTCCAAATGGCATTTAACTGAGAGTTAAAAAGAGGAGCCAGTAAGTTAAAAAATCTAGCTGGGCAGGGATCCAAGGGCGAGCCTGATTTAATTCTGACAAGGTCTTTCAGAGATAAAGACGGGCAGAAAGGCTGAAATTCAGTCCAAAGACAGGGAGAAACATAAGCCGAAGGTGTAATTGGCCTATCTCCTGACCCCAGGAATGTGGAATATATAGATTGAATCTTTTCCTTGAAAAAAGTTGACAAATCCCTACATAAAACAGCTGAAGGCACAATCTTACTCAAAGTGGCCTCAGGATTCATAAAATCTTGAACAATCTTAAATATTTCTTTAGGAGAATTGTCTGAATCTTTAATTTGTTTGGCTAGATGATTCTTAATTGACAAGCGTTTAAGAGCATGGAATTTTTTTGTGCAGCTTTATAGGTGCTCTTCGCATCCGAGTTATACGTTTTCCGCCAAAGTACAACAAGCTAAAATCCAAACTGAAAATTCTTGGCAAAAGTTCACAAAAGGCATCCTTGGCATAGGAACGAGGAAAGAGGATCCACTGATAGCCGTAGGAACAGGACGAGCCAACGCAGAACCTTCCAGGGAATGCCGATCCCGATCAGGAAGAAGCGGGTGGTAAAGCTGGAGCCGCTGTCGGGAGGGAAAAGAACACATGTTAAAAGGTGTTGCGGTGGGATAATACTTGCCCCCGTGTCTTTAATAAAATTTAGACTTTCCTTCATAAATTACTAGGAAAATCTACATTTTATGTCAAGACCGGAGGCTCCTATTATGCTTGTTCAAAGCATATCAACTACTAAAGAAGCAGCAGTAACAACAGGTTTGCAATAAAACATTCGAAAAACTTTGTCATTGGACCAGTCAGCGATCTCAGAATGTCCTCCAACCTGGAGCCTGCCCAAAAGGCTTTGGAGGCCATGGCTCCCCTGGTGGAATGGGCCCCAAAGACAGAAACATCAATCCTTGCCAGGGACATGACCCAACGGACCCAGCGGGCTAAAGTGGCAGAAGACACAGGTTTATGGGGTTTACGGATGGAAATGAGAAGCTGGGAATGAGAGGACGTTCTGAGATCAAAGGTCCGTTGTTCGTACACTTTGAGGCATTGACCCACACGCAATTTAGGATGAGAAGGAAAATACGGGTAAAAAACAGAATTCAAATTGGTTTTTGTGCGCTTATTAATATGAAACATTACACCAGAAAGAGTAAAATGACTGGAAGAAACATCCATAGCTTTGACATCAGAAACCCGCTTGATAGAAACCAAGCACAAAAGCATAGTAAGTTTCAGCAGAAAGCATTTTCAAAGATAGCGCTGCATTATCTGGCCAAGTGGAAAATAGGTTGAGGACCAGATTAACGTCCCATAACTTAGAATATTTAGGTAAAGGAGTTTTAGAAAACTTGACTCCTCTTAGGAGATGACAAATTAAAGGATGTTCACCAACTAGTTTGCCTTCAAAGGTTTTGTGATTGAGAGAAATTGCTGACCTGTACAAGTTAATTGTTCTGTAAGACTTACCTGAACTGGCTTCTGAAGCCAGAAAATTGACAATATAAGTCAAATGTGCTGAAAAGGGATCGATATGTTTTCCCAAACACCAGCTTGACCATAAAGCCCAAGCTGATTTGTAAGCTTTGGTTGTTCCTGGAGCCCAGGCTCTGTTAATGAAGAGAGAAGCTTCCTGCGAAATATGGAGGTCAGAGTGGTTAGGCCCAAAATTTTCCAAGCCGACAGGATCAATGAGTTGTCTAAAATCAGATTGTGAGGGTGACCCAGGGGATCTAACAGAAGGTCGTGGGAAGGAGGCAGAAGTACCAGAACATCCACAGCCAGCTCTAACAGAGATGGGAACCAAATCTGAGACTGCCAGAAGGGAACCACAATCACCAGAGAGGCCAATTGACGCCTAGTCTGGGAGAGGACCTTGTTGATCTTGATAAAAGGAGGGAAGGCGTAATTGAGATGAGAAGACCAATTCTGAAGGAAAGCATCTATCCCTAGGGCCAAAGGGTCCGGACGCCAACTGAAGAACTGAGGCAGTTGGGTATTGAGGCGAGAGGCGAAGAGATCGATACGCAAAGGGCCCCATTTTTGAAAAAGAGATTGAAAGACGGATGGAAGAAGCTTCCAATTGCTGGAGTCTCGAAGATAGCGAGAGTGCCAATCCGCGATGGAGTTGAGATTGCCCGGGAGATATTCTGCTCTGACCGAGATCTTGTTGAGCAGGCAGAATTCCCATAGACTCTTCGCTAGTTCCGCAAGGGGTTTGGATTTTGTTCCACCTAGATGGTTTATGTAACGGACCACAGAAACATTGTCCATGCGAAGGAGGATAGAGCAGCGAACTCTGGGGCATATTAGCAAGACCGGCGATAAAATTATCGCCGTTTTAGCGGCAGGAAACTGCCGCTAAAACGGCGATAATGGGCTTGCTAATATGCGTTATAGAATTCCAATAGAAGCCCAGGTTAGATGTCCTGCACATCTAACCTGGGCTTCTATTGGAATTCTATAACGCATATTAGCAAGCCCATTATCGCCGTTTTAGCAGACGTTTCCTGCCGCTAAAACGGCGATAATTCTATCGCCGGTCTTGCTAATATGCCCCTCTGTCTTTTGCGAGGCTCTTGATTGCAAAGGAACCTGCCAGCATCTCTAAACAGTTTATGTGCAATCTCGACTCCTCGGGAGACCATGTACCGCCAGTCATGATTGTACCACAACGGGCACCCCAGCCCGACAGGCGTGCATCTGATTCTAACAGAAGATCGGGGACAGATGCGAAAATGGTTCTGCCGTTCCACGCATCTAAATGGTCTATCCACCACTGAAGTTCTAGACGCGATTCTGGATCTAAAGAAAGAAGATCCGAATAAGCCAGACCTTGACACAGATGGCTGATTTTTAGGCGCTGAAGGGCCCGATAGCGAAGAGGACCTGGAAAGATTGCTTGAATGGAGGCGGACAACAGACCCACAATTCTTGCGAGGGATCTGAGGAAAATTAAGGAGTTTCGAAGAACCTGAGATATCTCAGATTTTATAGCTGAGACCTTTGATTGAGTCAGATGAAGAGAAGCGGTGGAGGAATTTATGAGGAACCCTAGGAAGTTGATTTGCTGAGAGGGAATGAGCATAGACTTTTCGTGATTTAAGAGAAAACCCAGCTCCGAAAGAAGTGAGCGAGTGATGTGTAACTGGGACAACAGCGTTTGATAGTCCTGGTTCATTATCAGGATGTCGTCCAGGTAGATTATCAACCTGATCCCGAGAGACCTCAGATAAGTCACAACCGGTTTCATTATTTTTGTAAAGCACCTAGGTGCTGAAGACAGACAAAAGGGAGGCAACAAAACTGATAAGTAATTCCGAGCCATTGAAATTGGAGAAATTTCCAGTGGGCATGATGGATCGGAATCGTGAGATATGCGTCCTGTAAATCTATTCTGACCATCCAATCATGTAAACGTAGAGAGTCTGTTAGAACTGGGAGTCTCTAGTTGGCAATGGTATACACCTTTGTCCAAATAGGGACCCTTGCTTCTAAGTCAGGGAAAGGGGATTACACACCTAGCTAACCCCTGCTCACCCCCTTGGTAGCTTGGCACGAGCAGGCAGGCTTATCTAAGAGGCAGTGTGTTAAGCATTTGTGAACACATACAGTAATACAGTGAAAACACTACAGATGGACACCACACAGGTTTTATAAAAATAAGTATTCTTTATATAGACTTATCACAAGACTACAAACAACAAAAATCCACAATACTGTACTCAAAATACTCTTAAAAGATGGTGAAGTTACTTAGTTCAAGTTGATGATAAATGCGACCCAGTTCTCACAAACAGTACCTGGATGCGTAACGCAAAATAAACAAAAGGCTCGCAGGGAAGGAGATGCGTTGGTTTCCGTACTTCGGGGGATGCGATGCGTCGCGCCTCAATGCTAGCGCAGAGTAGGGGATGCGTCCGTTCCTTACTGGAGGGGAGTAGATGCGTTGATTCTCGTGCTGCGTTCCGGTTGCGATGCACAAGATGGCGCCGCGATGCGACACTCAGGGTGTGATGTGATAAGATGGCGGCTTTGATGCGACGATGTGAAGACGATGCGTGCACGCCGAAGGCCGTGCGGCGAACTCTGTACCTTTGGAGCCGCGACAGGCCCTGTGACACGCTTCTCCGGTGATGCGACGGCGACCCTTGCGGTGGTGACACGCTTCTCTGGTGATGCGACACTCAGCGGCTGATGATGAAGACACGCTTCTCTGGTGATGCGGCGGCAGCCTCTGCGGCGGCGACACGCTTCTCCGGCGATGCGACGGCAACAGCTACGATGGCGACACGCTTCTTCTCGTTGCGTCGCGCTTCTAGCTCCCAGCGACACGCAGGTCTCAGCAGACAGAATCCCCAGCATGGAAATTCAGGAGGGAGCTGGTGGTGAAGTCTTTTGGCCCTGAGACTTCAGCAGGAGGCAAGCACAAATTCAAGCCCTTGGAGTAATATTCTGCAAGATGATGAAAGTTCTTTAAAAGTTCCTTCTCCTTTCCTTGGCAATGAAGAAACCACTGCAGGCCAACCCAGCAAACAGCACACTTGGCAGAGGGGCAGTCCAACTCCTGCAGCTTCCTTGGTTCTTCTCCTTGGCAAAAGGGGTCGTCTTGTTGTTCCAGAAGTGATCTAATTTCCTAGGGGTCCGGGTCCCCTTTTTATACACCTTTTCTCTTTGTTCTCTGAAGGCAGAGAGGCCTGTGCCTAGTCCAAAACCTGTTCTGGTCAGTCCTGGAGCACTTTGTTTACAGGACTCCTTCTTTCCTTTCAGAATGTGGGGCAGGGTGCTCAGTCGCCCAGCAGGAGGCGGAGCCAGCATTGTGGAAGGCAGGCACAGCCCTATTCAGACCCAGGTGCTTACTCCTCCCACCACTTGGATGCAGATCGCTCTATTCAGCCCTGTGCTGACTCACCCTGTCTCCTGGAGCCACCCCCAGCCCCTGTCACTCACAAAGCCAGACACACAATACACAACCTAGCAGAGGCAGGTTTGGAAGGTTAGGCAAGAAAATACACCCTTTCTAAAAGTGGTATTTTCAAACACAGAATGTTAAAATCAACTTCACTAAAAGATGTATTTTATCATTCTGAGTTCAGGCATACTAAATTCGTTTTTCTACCATGTTCCCTGGGTCAGTTAGGATTATAAGATGTAATAATCAAACTGCCCATTCTGGCCTATGGGGAACAGGTAGCCTTGCAATAGTGAAAAACGAAAATGGCTGTAATTCACTATTAGGACATGCCACACACACCAGGGCATGTCCTACCTTATACTTACAATGCACCCTGCCCTTGGGCCTACCTTAGGGGTGTCTGATATGAAGATAAGGGAAGGTTTAGGGACTGGCAAGTGGGTGTACTTGCCAAGTTGACATGGCAGTCCCAGACTGCACACAGGCTCTGCAATGGCAGGCCTGAGACACACTTTACAAGCTGCTTCTGTGGGTGGCACAACCAGTGCTACAAGCCCACCAGCAGCATTTGATTTACAGGCCCTGGGCGCACATGGTGCACTATACTAAGGTCTGACAAGTAAATCAAATAACCCAATCATGGAGTCACTAATCAATACATCAATTAAACATAGGGAGCACTTGCACTGTGGCACTGAATAGCAGTGGCACAGTGCCCAGAGCATAAAACCAGCAAAAACATATCAAAACAGAGGAGGCAATCAGTAAAAAAATGGAAGGGAGACTCACGCCAATGATACCAGGTCTAACAGAGTCTCTGAGATGAATAATGGTTTCCATTTTGAAGTGACGATAGACTACAAATTGGTTGAACCATTTCAAATTTATGACTGGACGCATTTTCTTGTTTTTCTTGCGAACCAGTAAGATACAACTTACAAAACCTGAAGGATCTAGAGGGGCAATTCGAATCACTCGTTTCTGTAGAAGGGATTGCACTTCTATTGAAATGAGATTTGACATGTCTGTTGAGAAGATGAGAGGAGGAGGAAAAATGGATTGGAAAGGCAGAGCGTAAAACTCTATAAGATAACCTTGGATAGAGTTTAGAACCCAAGGATCTGCAGTTAGAGTTTGCCATTTTGGAAGGAATAGACTTAGACGACCCCCAACGGGGGGAGAATTTGAGACACTCACCTTGTTGGGAATTATTCCTGAAGTTCTTTTGTCCACGTCCTCTGAAACCTCGACCTCTTTGAGGGGGTTGAACTGTGGTTTGTATTCTTGATAGTTGGTGTTGGAATTAAACGAACCTCTATTGCCTTGATTGTGGTATGGACGGCCGGCAAAGCGACTCCAGCCTCTACCGGCCCGTCCAAAAACCCGTTGGGAAAAAACCTTCTTTAACGATTGATGGGCCTTGTCAATAGAAGCAAAGGTGGTGACATACTTGCTTAAGTCCTTTATGAAAGTGTCACCAAACAGAAGACCATCAGCCTTAATGCCAGGATCGAGGGCAGCCAAGTTTGCCAACTTGGGATCCAGTTTTAGAAGGAGGCCTTTACGACGCTCATGAATAATTGCCGAGTTGGCGTTGCCTAGAAGTCAAAAGGCTCGTTGGACCCATAAGGAAATGTCTTGTGGATCTAAATCCGTACCATCCAAACGAGCAGCTTCCGCCATATCAAAAATGCGAGCAAGAGGCCCTACTACATCCAACAGTTTATCCTGACAAGTCGACCAGGCCTTGTCAACCCCTTTACGGGGGTCCTTACCAAACTTGGAAAAGAAAGTAAGCATAGGCTGATCAATAGCCGGCGTAACAGTAATATTAGAAGACAGGGAAGGTCAGGGACATTCCGACTTAAGTTTGGATCTGATGGATTTATCCAAAGGTAAACGAAGTCTAGCAGAAATATAATCGCCAACATGAGCAGCAGGGAACCACTCAGTAGGGTTGGGATGGCGTATGGAAGAAGGGTCGAACATAGGTGAACCCTCTGAATCCAGAAGAGGTCTGGAACTAAAGGAATCAATTTTAGACTTCTTAGCGGGATGGGAAAAGGAAGGGTCATTGGCATCAAGTAAATCAAATGCATCGTCTGCGTCCCCAAAATCATCGTCTGTGTCCAAAATCTGAGAAATTACAAGTTTCGTAGGTACCTCAGAGTTCTTTAATTTAGATTTGCATTTGCCAATTGAAACAGAAATCCCCTCCTTAGCAGGAGGCCTGGGAGGAACTTTGTCCTCATTCTTGTGTGAGGAAACCTCACTCAAAATGCGTGAAAAATCGTTATCTGGGACCTTATCTTTGGAGATAGTAGGTACCACCTTTCTCTTTCTGCTATCCCCTGCAGAATGGGCCAAATCTTTGGACATCAGCGTTAACATAGAGTTTTCCATATTCTTTGAGAATTTTTTCATAGATGCTTCCACAGCATTTTCAACAGAATTATTAATAAACATATTCAAGTCACTCTTGAATGCCTCACCTTCACCATTCTGTATGTCAGAACAAGGAGAGCTATCAATCTCCATAGTAGAAAAATGCTTGGAAGGGTAAAGAGGCAGTAAGGGGTTAACAGAGTGAACACAGAGAAAACTCCGCCCCTGGGTGTGAGCAATAGAGCCACAAGCAGAAGAAACCACACCCGAGGAGGCTGGCCACAAACCGGAGGCAGAGCGTTATGGACACAAGCGAAAAAACCGAGCTCCGGTGAGGGAAGCACACTAGAAGTGCTGAGGAGCGCGCAAGAAGGCAGACGCCACAGCTGAGGATGAGGTAAAATGGCCGACTTGCACCGCGTTGAAGGACAAACAACGCGTGCGAGCGGCAGAGAGAAGCGGGCGGGAAGGAGCGGTAACGAGGAGCGCAAAGCGCGGGAGGCACAGTTAATGAAACAACGTAATGGCACACTGTAACTAAACAAGTAAAGAAGTACTGGAACAAGCAGCGGTAAAAAGAGAATGTGTGTACTTATCTTGACTGCGAGCAGCAAGAAAAGAGGGCTGTTCGCAGTCAACATAAGGGTTATACATACCACTGCTCGTTGATTGATGTTAGTTCTGTATTCCATTTTCTCCCATTGGTCAGCTTGTCGCTTGGCCTTTTGGGAGGTGTAGTTTTTTATTGTTATCTTGGCTGCTATTAAATTTCAAGCAAGAATTGAAAGCATAATAGGAGCCTCCGGTCTTGACATAAAATTATGGATACATAGAATGGTTACTCATCCTTTTCCAGAGGCCTATCCCAGAAGCTAGGGGAAATAAAGGGATTTGCCCACAAATGTACAGCGTATAAAGCAAAGGTTGAGGGTGTCCCCATGAATATGAGGAAGGAACTGAGCGAACTGCTAAAAGGCCTGGTAAGAGACAATATCATGGAGGATTGAGTCTCTCCCATTGTACTGGCTTGTGAGCATGATCTCAAATTATGGTTATGTGAGGACATAAGAGTTCCTATGCCAACATTTTAATTGATTGCCATCCTCTGCCTAATATCAACTATCTTGTAACTGATTTGAAAGGCGCTAAGGTATTTTTGACCTTAGATCTCCACTCTGCATACCACCAGGTTGCTTT
Organism: Calotriton arnoldi; assembly: GCA_963921515.1. Classification (NCBI taxonomy): domain Eukaryota; kingdom Metazoa; phylum Chordata; class Amphibia; order Caudata; family Salamandridae; genus Calotriton; species Calotriton arnoldi. The sequence continues at coordinate 233,886 of CAWUFW010016620.1, read as the reverse complement.
GACTCAGCACTCCCGCCATCTCAATGCTTTTCTTTCACTGAAAGGTTTATATCAATGTAAAAGGATGCCCTTTGGGTTGGCTTCTTCCACCTCAGTCATACAGCGACTGATGTTTCACATATTTAAGGATGTAGATGCGTTTGTTAATTGCTTCCAAGGCAATAGTTTGATCTTTTCTAGAAATGAAACAGACCATTTGAGACATGTTGAATTGGTGTGCACGAAGGTCCAGCAAAAGGGCCTTACATTGAAGGGGGATAAAAAATGTAATTATTTAAAAATAAAGTGGATTTTTTGGGTCATAGTATTTCGGGTAAAAGGGTTGTTTCATAAAATAGATCTGATGGAAGGTATATTGAAGACCCCACCACCTGACAATAAGGAAATGCTTGATAGCTTTCCAGGCTGAGTGAGTGCATTCGAAATTAAATGAGTAATTTTGCTGAAAAGGTGGAGCAGTTGAGAGTACTAGTGTGTAATAAGAAAGCTGACTTCTAGTGGAGTAATGTACAATAAGTTGTATTTGCTTAAATCAAAAGTGGCATAGTTAGTCCCGCTAAATTGAAACTATTTTGTGTGGGGGAAATGTCTGGTTAAGGTAGACTAGAGCATGTATCAAGCGGATGCCATTCTCTCCCAAGAGTCTGGAAATGAAGATCAGAATGCTGCATTTGCCTTTAGAATGTTGTCTGATAGCGAACTTAGATATTCAGTCATTGAAAAAGAGTTATGAGCTTGTGTTTGCCTGGCAGGAAATTTCAGAAATTACATTTGGGGAAGTAGATTTGTGTTAAGGATGGGCCAAAGGCTGTTGGTGGGAATCCTGTCTCCTGGTGGTGCCTTCATTTCTACAGAATACATCTCTAGGCTAATCTCTCGCTTACAGGAATAGCATTTTGAAGTTGAATATTGTACTCGGAAAGTAAAATGTTACAGCAAACTGTTTGTCCGGACCGCCTTTTGGTTCTCCTGACTTTTCTGATGAGTTTTCTTAAGGTGTCTTTAGGGTGGTCTGAGTGCTGATTCTCTCTTGGGATGGATATCTGAAAAGGGTTGGCTGATTGCTGACTAGAATGAAAAGGTTTCCATTCTGAACTGACCTGTGTTCAGGAAGGCTGGGCTAGACAGCAGGAGGTCCCTGCTAAGTGTGTTCCTTTTTGGGACAGTTGAAGACAGAGGGGTTTCTAGTATTCGTTGATGGTAAGGCCAGCCCGGGTGCCCTCATTCCTGTCACCTAGCCAGAAAACCCTTGGGAAGGGGTAGGATTAGATATTTTAGGACCTTTCCACTGTCACTCCAGTGACTCTCACTATGCTTAGGTACTTATGAATCTTCACTCAAAGTGGACCAGGGCTAAGCCCAGTGCTTTAAATGGTCCGGTACTGAGTACCGGCACTTTTTTATTTTGAGAGGGGGAGTACTGGCACTTCTCAAGGGAAATGTAATACTGTTAATTGGAGAGTACCGGCACTTCTCAGAAACAAGCAGGTACTCTGTTACAGAGTACCTGCACTTCTGTTTTTCCATTTCAAGCACTGGCTAAGCCTGTACACTGTCCTGCTACAGCCCAGCACCATTGTCATTGATAATGGTGTACAGCGCACTTCTTTGGAACAAGCACATCACCGAGGCTCTCCATGACCCCCAGTGCGAAGGGCTAGTGAACTGGTTTAACGTGGTACTTAAGGACCAAGTCAAATGGTTTAGATTGGAAGGCATATTTAGGTCACAATTGTGGATGTACCACGTCGCACGTCACACGTCATAGCACCATTGAGGTCTGTCCTTTAAGGCCCTTCAAGGGGCGGAGACCGGCTTCAAAGCTCTGTCCATGCTCCAAGTCAGAGAGGGTTACTGCCAAACAAGAGAGAATGAAGTTGAGGTACAATATTAGATTTTCTACAGAGGAACCCAAATTCGTATTTGAAGATTGGGTCACAAAAGGGGTCTTCAAAATCTGGTAAACCCCTAGAAGTTCCCCTAAATGTTGTGAGGGTTAACCCAATAAATATTGTGGCCCCAGGATGGGAAGGTGTGGAGTGTCCACAGTGTGGTGAAATGTGGTCCAACATATCACCTCACATCTGATGGCTTCCTGATGAAAGTAGCAAACTCATAAGAGGGGGAGGGTAGTGTGAACCCCGTTTGAAGTCGGTCCGGTCCGAATGGAAGATGAGAACAGTGTTTGCTGCGCGTGAACTTGAGAGGCGCGCTCTGTGATTCGACTGCGGAGCATGTCAGACTGGTGGCTCGGACTCACACTCCAGCTGGTAGACTCCAAGACTGTGTGCGAAATGTGCTACTATTCCTTGCCCTGCTTTCATAATCAGGTGTGATGCTTAGGATCTCTCTTTTCACTGTATTTATTTCCTGTCTCCTCCCCTATATTTTTTCCTCGTCACCTTTATGCTCTTCCCTCTACTTTATCCTTTGCTTTATCAAATATTTGTTATACGGAGAAAAGGTGTTATTTTCTTGTTACCTATTGCAATTAGTCAGATATTCAGGGCATTTATTATGAATTGGTTTTGGAATACTGAGCGCGTGACATGCTCCTTATTGTCCGTCAATCAAGCGTTGCGACAGCTGGATTTGTAACAGCTGGGTTAGAGCACCACGATGAATAAACCTACCTGAAATCTTCAACGCTTCTAGTCCTTTTGCTACAACATCAGTGTAGGGGCATATGGGGCAGTGTGTGGAGCGGGGGGAGGGAGGGGGGGCAGAGATTTGTAAATGAAAGTAACCGAGTTGTACAGTCTTAAAGTGGATCAAATTGCATACATATGAAGAGTTGATGAGCCCGCGGCACTCCCATCCCGCCTGCAATACATCCAAACTTATATTCAAAACTGAGTCATGTGACCAATGCCCCACCAAGTATGGGGCTTCCACGGACTTGTCCCATCTAACACCTGCCGTAGGTGCACCCTTGGGAATCACCGGACTGTGATCTGAGTTTTTTGTTGTTGCAGTTTTATATAACCCGAACTCGACCCCAAGTATTGGAGCGCTATACATGAGCACAAGGGCACATTCATTTTTTGTTAGGCACGGGGTGATTAAGTGATTTGCCCAGAATTGCAGGATGTTGAGCTGACACCGAGACTCGACCCTGGGGGCTCATTATGCCATCATAACAGTGATGGGACCGCCCGTCAGACGTGCGGCGGTCCCACCAGCCCAATTAGGATGCACCCGCCAGTATGGTGGGCGCATTAGGCCTTTTAACATTGCGGGCGGTGCTGCTGGCTGCAGCACCGTTCGCAATGCCAAAATGCCACGATGTGCATTCCCATGCACAACGTGGCAGGCAACACGCGGTGCCTGCCAGGTAGGTCGCTCCCCCGCCACACAGCTCCGCCTGTGTTGTCCTGCCCGCTGCTGCTGCTGGTAAGCTCGCCCCTCTGCTTGTTGCCTCGGTGCCCGTTTTGCTTCTGTTCCCCTCGTGCCCCCATTTTGTGTGTCCATTTTGCTTTCTGTTTCCCCTCGCTGCCCCCATTTATTGTGTCCATTTTGCCTTCTGTTTCCCCTCGTGCCCCCATTGCTTGTGTCCATTTTGCTTTCTGTTTCCCCTCGTGCCCCCATTCTGTGTGTCCATTTTTTGCCTTCTGTTTCCCCTCGCTGCCCCCATTTCTTGTGTCCATTTTGCCTTCTGTTTCCCCTCGTGCCCCCATTGCTTGTGTCCATTTTGCTTTCTGTTTCCCCTCGTGCCCCCATTCTGTGCGTCCATTTTTTGCCTTCTGTTTCCCCTCGTGCCCCCATCCCCTGTGTCCATTTTTGCCTTCTGTTTCCCCTCGTGCCCCCATTTTGCTGTGCCCAACTTTGCCTTCTGTACCCCCCGTTGCCTCTCTCCACTCCCGCCGCTGCGTCCCCTGCGGCCCCGCCCCCCTGACTGCCCATTCGCTGCCCCTGCCTCCCGCCTCCCAGCTGCTCCTCCCTCCCAGCTCCCCATATATGGCGGCCGCTGCGCGGTGAGGAGAGCGACCCTTGACCTTGCCAGGTAGGTCGCTCCCCCGCCACACAGCTCCGCCTGTGTTGTCCTGCCCGCTGCTGCTGCTGGTAAGCTCGCCCCTCTGCTGTTGCCTCGTTGCCCGTTTTGCTTCTGTTCCCCTCGTGCCCCCATTTTGTGTGCCATCTTGCTTTCTATTTCCCCTCGCTGCCCCCATTTCTTGTGTCCATTTTGCCTTCTGTTTCCCCTCATGCCCCCATTCAGTGTGTCCATTTTTTGCCTTCTGTTTCCCCTCGCTGCCCCCATTTCTTGTGTCCATTTTGCCTTCTGTTTCCCCTCGTGCCCCCATTGCTTGTGTCCATTTTTTGCCTTCTGTTTCCCCTCGTGCCCCCACTTTGCTGTGCCCAACTTTGCCTTCTCCACTCCCGCCGCCTCTCTCCACTCCCGCCGCTGCGTCCCCAGCGGCCCCGCCACCCTGACTGCCCATTCGCTGCCCCTGCCTCTTGCCTCTCAGCTGCTCCTCCCTCCCAGCTCCCCATATATGGCGGCCGCTGTACGGCCGCGCCGCCGGCGCGTCAAAGGCGCGCCTAAGGCAAGCCCGTCTGCGCCCGTCCGCGCCTGGACCGCGCCCAGCGCCAGAACCCCTGGGCCGCGCGCCCCCCGCTCCAGCCTCGAGGACCGACGCCGTTACGATGCCACCACACTCCACGCTCTCAACCCCGGACGGACACACAACTGCTTCAAGGCCGCCCCGAAACGCACACATGGCCCCTTCACCTGCCGGAACTGCAGCTACACCAGCCTCGGAGCCACCGAAGCGCCCGCCAAGAAGGACCTCAACCACCTCCGATGCATCCTACTGAACACCCGCTCCGCACGCAAACACGCCGTCGAGCTCTGGGACCTGCTCGACACATCATCACCAGACGTCGCCTTCCTAACAGAGACCTGGATGAACGACTCCTCCGCACCCGACATCGCCATAGCCATCCCAGACGGCTATAAGATCACCCGCAGAGACCGCGTCAACGGAGTAGGAGGAGGAATCGCCATCGTCCACAAGAACTCCATCAGGGTCTCGACCAGCACCGACGACTTTCTCTGCACCGCCGAACACATGCACTTCCAGATCCACACGGACCCCAACACCACCCTTAGAGGCACCCTTGTCTACAGACCCCCTGGGCCCCGAACCCAGTTCAGCGACTCCATCGCCGACTTCATCAGCATGCACGCCCTGACCTCTACCGACTACATCCTCCTCGGAGACCTGAACTTTCACCTGGAGAACAACAACGACAGCAACTCCACCACCCTGATCGACAACCTCGCCAACCTCGGACTGAGACAGCTCGTCACAACACCGACTCATTCCGCCGGCCACATGCTCGACCCCGTCTTCTCCTCAAGCTCCCACGTCTCCTTCTGCCACACCACGGAACTACTCTGGACCGACCACCGCTGCAAACACTTCACCTTCCAGAAACCCACCACACACCACCGCACCCAACAGATCCCACGCCGCTGCTGGAGCAAAGTCACCGAAGACCAACTACGGGCAAACCTCGCTCTCAGCCCTCCCTCTGACCCATCCAACACCGACGACGCTGCCTGCAACCTCAGACGATGGATAGACGACTGTGCCAACACCCTCACCCCGCTGAAAAAACTCACCTACAGCGACACCACCAAAAGAGCCAGCTGGTTCACCCCGGAACTCCTAGCTTCCAAGCGTACCTGCCGGAAACTTGAGAAGAAATGGCACAGTGATAAGACACCGGACAGCCACGCAGCCCATAAAGACGCCATCCGTAACCACCACCACCTCATCAGGTCCGCCAAGAGAATCTCCTTCAAAGACCGCCTCGACAACAACGCACACAACAGCAAGGAGCTCTTCAACATCGTGAAGGAACTCTCCAACCCCAGCTCCAACACCAACGACATCCCGCCGTCGCAAGCCCTGTGCGATTCCCTCGCCACCTTCTTCCACCGCAAGATCGCCGACATCCACGACAGCTTCAACACCCAGACAGCCCCCACTAAGATAGATACACCAGACCCGCCGCACACCATCGACCATGACCCCTTGCCAGCCTGGGCCAGCGTGAACATCGATGACACCATCAAGACCATGGGCACAATACACTCCGGCTCCCCGTCAGACCCTTTCCCGCACCACATCTTCAACAAAGCCAGCAGTTCCATCGCACCCCACCTGTGCAACGTTATCAATCTCTCCTTCGAGACCGCGACCTTCCCAGAGAGCTGGAAACACGCAGAGATCAACGCCCTACTCAAAAACCCAAGGCGGACCCAAGAGACCTCAAGAACTTCCGGCCCATCTCCCTGCTTCCGTTCCCAGCCAAGGTCATCGAGAAGATCGCCAACAAACAGCTAACCCGATACCTCGAAGAAAACAGCATCCTGGACCCATCCCAATCGGGGTTCCGCAGCAACCACAGCACTGAGACTGCCCTCATCGCCGCCACCGACGACATCAGGACCCTGCTGGACAACGGTGAAACCGCAGCCCTCATCCTGCTGGACCTCTCCGCCGCCTTCGACACTGTCTGCCACCGCACTCTACGCGCACGCCTCCACGACGCAGGGATCTGAGACAAGGCCCTGGAATGGACCACCTCCTTCCTCGACGGCAGAACCCAGAGAGTCTGCCTCCCACCTTTCCGATCCGAAGCCTCCGAGATCATCTGCGGCGTACCCCAGGGATCTTCCCTCAGCCCAACACTGTTCAACATCTACATGGCCCCGCTCGCACGCATCGCCAGACAGCACGACCTCAACATTATCTCCTACGCCGACGACACTCAACTGATCCTCTCCCTCACCAAGGACCCCCTCGCCGCCAAATCCAATCTCCATGAAGGAATGAAGGCCGTCGCCGATTGGATGAAGATCAGCCGACTAAAGCTGAACACGGACAAGACAGAGGTCCTCATCCTCGGCTCCAACCCCTCAGCCTGGGACGACTCCTGGTGGCCAACGACGCTGGGAGCAGCCCCGACACCCACCGACCACGCACGCAACCTGGGAGTCATCCTCGACTCAACGTTCTCCATGGCCAAGCAAGTCAACGCAGTCGCCTCCTCCTGCTTCAACACCCTCTGCATGCTTCGCAAGATCTACAGGTGGATCCCGACAGACACAAGAAGAACAGTCACCCAGGCCCTCGTCAGTAGCAGACTTGACTATGGGAACGCCCTCTACGCGGGAGCCCCGGCCAAGCTCATCAAGCGACTGCAACGCATACAAAACGCCTCCGCACGCCTGATCCTCGACGTACCACGCCACAGCCACATCACCCCCCACCTGAGGAACCTGCACTGGCTCCCCGTCGACAGGAGGATCTCCTTCAAACTCCTCATCCATGCACACAAGGCACTCCACAAGACTGGCCCAGCCTACCTCAACAGACGACTCTTCTTCTACGTCCCCAACCGCCAGCTCCGCTCCGCCGACCTCTCCCTCGCCACCGTCCCTCGCATTCGAAGAACAACCACCGGCGGCAGATCCTTCTCACACCTCGCCGCCAAGACCTGGAACACCCTTCCACTAAGCCTACGACAGACCCAAGACCTGCTGACCTTCAGGAGGCTACTCAAGACCTGGCTGTTCGACCAGTAGCAGCACCCCCCCCCCCTTTTCTCTCCCCAGCGCCTTGAGACCCTCGCGGGTAAGTAGTGCGCTCTACAAATTCTGTGATTGATTGATTGATTGTGCATGGGCCCCCCTGCATGCACCCCCCACACACAGAGGGGGCCCGCAACGGGCCCCAAAGCCAGTCTCCGCCTGTCCTTTTGCGGCGGGATATCAGCCGCAAAAAGACAGGTGGAAGGGCACATCATAATCATTACCATGCCTGCCAAGTATCACGCAGCAGGTGTGACACTCACACATTTCAGTGTGGTGTTCCGCATCACCGCACTGAAATGCATTGTCACGCATTAATGCCACACTCTGAAACTCTGGCTACGCAGGGTGCCAGCGCGCGCAGCTGGCGCCTGTGCACCTGTGCGCCGGCTCTCAGTGCTGCTCCGAGACATGCTGCCAGCAGCTGCTGGGCTCAGTAAGTTAATAGTTAATTGTTTGCCTGCTCTCAGCTCGAGTGGCTGAGAGTGACTGATACAATGTTACAATGTTCTGCCCAGGCCAGCAGCCTCCTGTCGTGCCTGGCTGCATATTTCCTGCGGCGCGGCGTTGACACTAATTAGACACCGGGCGGGGCCTGCCCTCAGTGGTTGGGGCTGCAGTAAATTTAAAATTACAATGATCGTCCCGCTGCGAATTGCCGAGGGAGTTACCGTTTCAGATGGCAGGTCTGGACTCTGAGGAGGCGGTGGCCCGGCCAGCCAGCCCGCCCGCCCCACAGTACACCCGAATTGCCATGGCTCGCGGATCGTGGCCTGAGGCCTCACAAGTAAGTGAGACTGGCAGTGCTTGCTGTAGCTAACCGAGTGGGTTAATATTAATTATAAAAAATAATTTGTTTTTAGAAGCAGCCCGATCAGCTGACTCAGTGCCGGTCGTGTTGCAGTAAACAGTACTTAAGAGCGCTGCCGGCTCGAGGCTGCCGGCGGGCTGTGTGTGACCAAGTGTGTGCCTGAGACTGCCTTTCCAAAATGCCCGGGGCTGCGTGCATGCTGCTTTCTGCCCCCGTTACTGGAAGACCTGTACGTGGGTTTCAGAAGTCCTCACGAGGTCCAGCTTATAGGCGAGACCTAAATAGCGTAAAGGAAACGTAACCAACCTCTGTGAAAACAGTAGAGTGGGAGGCAGACCAATCAAACCTTTGCCGGTCAGAGCACCCACACATGGAGAGTCCAAAGAGGGATGTTTTCTGTCAGAATATGTAACGGAGTTGTGAATAGTGTGCACCGTTTCGGTACAAAGGCATCGTTTTTGCTGCCTTTTTCTGTGTTGCCTTCATGTCAGGAAACCAAGTAAGTCCCGCCGCTCCCGATCATCTTTACTCTCGTCATTAATGGTCCCATGATCACAACCTGTTGCTAACGCCATCGACTGAAGAGGAAGCTATGAAATGAAACTCCTGGCTGTATTTTCGGTTTCCTCCTCTGGTTCTTCTGTAAAATGAAGGGAGGCCAATCCGTGCAGCCTGAGGGTGAAGAGGGAAGGCACAGATTGGACTCCCTTCATTTTACAGAACAATCAGAGAAGGAAACCGAAAATACAGCCAGGTCAGTTACGGACACCGGACCAGCCCTACCGGCTGTGCTGATACATTACTTAGATCCACAAAGGTAGCACTCGACTGAAGCACTGGGTAGGTCTGCTGTTAACACGCCTCTGTGAGCTGGTGGGTGCCGAGGGTCATAAGCAGGAGAGGAATCGACGCTAGGAATTAGCGATCAGGCCCCAGAGGCTTAGAAACAGCACGACTTTGGGGTATTCCCAGACAGCAGGATAGCTAGGGCTCGAGTCAAGGGTAGGCGCGGTAACCTGCAGCTGTCTGCACAATTTTATCCTACAGACAAGCTTCCCCTTGCACACTCTACAGCCCTTTGCAAACATTCAGCACTATTGATATTACGTTTCTGACTGTGATGTTGGTGGATTTTGAACAGTTTGAAGACATTTTAGTGCTTTGCATTGACAAAAGGCTGTAATTTCTAATATTTATCTCTTTCCATCATTGCTTATTTTGCTCACGATAAAGTGTCACTCATAGTCGTTGAATGTCACTCATAATTACACTGAAATTATGGAAATGTCACACGTAAGCAACCTGAAACCTTGGCAGCTATTACGGCGGTGCCTGCACGGCACCACCACAATGTTGCCCTGGTTCCGGGTTCCGCAAAGCGGGCGGAAAAGGACCGCCTTGCGGGACCATGGCGGACGGACTTTCCGTCCGCCGCGGTACCTTCATGATTCCCACCGCCATCCTAATTTGGCGGTGGGAATTTTCATTGTGATGGGGGAAGGACCGCGGGCCTTCCGCCATCATAATGAGCATCCTGGTTCCACAGCTTCGAGGGCGACCGCTCTGGCCGTTAGGCCACATCCCTCTTCATCCTCCCTGCTTAGCCCCTGCTTTAATTTGCAAATTTTATCTTTGGGTCAATACACAGCCTGGGCTGAGCTGGCAGACAAAGTCAGCACTGGACGTTAATTGCGGGTTGTTTACTGATCATAGCTGCCAAGGTTTCAGGTTGCTTACGTGTGACATTTCCATAATTTCAGTGTAATTATGAGTGACATTCAACGACTATGAGTGACACTTTATCGTGAGCAAAATAAGCAATGATGGAAAGAGATAAATATTAGAAATTACAGCCTTTTGTCAATGCAAAGCACTAAAATGTCTTCAAACTGCTCAAAATCCACCAACATCACAGTCAGAAACGTAATATCAATAGTGCTGAATGTTTGCAAAGGGCTGTAGAGTGTGCAAGGGGAAGCTTGTCTGTAGGATAAAATTGTGCAGACAGCTGCAGGTTACCGCGCCTACCCTTGACTCGAGCCCTAGCTATCCTACTGTCTGGGAATACCCCAAAGTCGTGCTGTTTCTAAGCCTCTGGGGCCTGATCGCTAATTCCTAGCGTCGATTCCTCTCCTGCTTATGACCCTCGGCACCCACCAGCTCACAGAGGCGTGTTAACAGCAGACCTACCCAGTGCTTCAGTCGAGTGCTACCTTTGTGGATCTAAGTAATGTATCAGCACAGCCGGTAGGGCTGGTCCGGTGTCCGTAACTGACCTGGCTGTATTTTCGGTTTCCTTCTCTGATTGTTCTGTAAAATGAAGGGAGTCCAATCTGTGCCTTCCCTCTTCACCCTCAGGCTGCACGGATTGGCCTCCCTTCATTTTACAGAAGAACCAGAGGAGGAAACCGAAAATACAGCCAGGAGTTTCATTTCATAGCTTCCTCTTCAGTCGATGGCGTTAGCAACAGGTTGTGATCATGGGACCATTAATGACGAGAGTAAAGATGATCGGGAGCGGCGGGACTTACTTGGTTTCCTGACATGAAGGCAACACAGAAAAAGGCAGCAAAAACGATGCCTTTGTACCGAAACGGTGCACACTATTCACAACTCCGTTACATAGTCTGACAGAAAACATCCCTCTTTGGACTCTCCATGTGTGGGTGCTCTGACCGGCAAAGGTTTGATTGGTCTGCCTCCCACTCTACTGTTTTCACAGAGGTTGGTTACGTTTCCTTTACGCTATTTAGGTCTCGCCTATAAGCTGGACCTCGTGAGGACTTCTGAAACCCACGTACAGGTCTTCCAGTAACGGGGGCAGAAAGCAGCATGCACGCAGCCCCGGGCATTTTGGAAAGGCAGGCACACACTTGGTCACACACAGCCCGCCGGCAGCCTCGAGCCGGCAGCGCTCTTAAGTACTGTTTACTGCAACACGACCGGCACTGAGTCAGCTGATCGGGCTGCTTCTAAAAACAAATTATTTTTTATAATTAATATTAACCCACTCGGTTAGCTACAGCAAGCACTGCCAGTCTCACTTACTTGTGAGGCCTCAGGCCACGATCCGCGAGCCATGGCAATTTGGGTGTACTGTGGGGGCGGGCGGGCTGGCTGGCCGGGCCACCGCCTCCTCAGAGTCCAGACCTGCCATCTGAAACGGTAACTCCCTCGGCAATTCGCAGCGGGACGATCATTGTAATTTTAAATTTACTGCAGCCCCAACCACTGAGGGCAGGCCCCGCCCCGGTGTCTAATTAGTGTCAACGCCGCGCCGCAGGAAATATGCAGCCAGGCACGACAGGAGGCTGCTGGCCTGGGCAGAACATTGTAACATTGTATCAGTCACTCTCAGCCACTCGAGCTGAGAGCAGGCAAACAATTAACTATTAACTTACTGAGCCCAGCAGCTGCTGGCAGCATGTCTCGGAGCAGCACTGAGAGCCGGCGCACAGGTGCACAGGCGCCAGCTGCGCGCGCTGGCACCCTGCGTAGCCAGAGTTTCAGAGTGTGGCATTAATGCGTGACAATGCATTTCAGTGCGGTGATGCGGAACACCACACTGAAATGCGTGAGTGTCACACCTGCTGCGTGATACTTGGCAGGCATGAAGTCTGATAGCAGCTGGTACCGCTGACCTACCCTTTGTTGCATCTGGCACTGCCCTTGCTAGCCAAGGTCTCAGGAGACGTTGGCAGAAACAGGCCCTCCTTGCCACTATCACAGCTTCTCAGCAATAAGTAAGATGCGATTGAGGGTCCAAGGCTGGGACAAGGGGTCAACCCAGTGATGCTGTTGAGTGTCAGATATTGTGTGATTTCTATTCAGCTGCTCCTGCCATTTTGGTAACTGACACCAAATAAATACAAATATATGCAGGGCATTTTTCATTAGGGGTGAGCCTGGCTACCTGCTGCCTCACTTCTTGGCTGAATGAAATAAAAACACACGTTGTGAGTGAACAGTCCAAAGGGAAGGCAGTACAAATATCTTACGTGTAGTGAGTGAGTGGGTGACTGAAGCCTGAAAGGGGAAACAGCGCTCGGTATGAAGACTACATTCGTTCTGCTTATTCTTACAGCGACCGCTTGATGGCGACATTGCCTTTTTATTCGCATACGAAAGTTCTTTCTCACAAAACAAGTACAGCATAGTCTCGCTGTTGCTGTGTATTTAAAGATTGGTTTTAAACATTCCAAATGCATAGCGAGTTTTGATGCGCAACATAAATTAGAATGAAAAAGTCCTTATCTTTGCTTCTCAGAGTCGGTAATAATTTAACTGGCAGCGACACAAACGCCATTTGCAACTTTGCAGATAATTGAAACAAGTGCACTCTCTTCAGACACCGTGACACCGGTGACTAGCAACACCTGCGCGGGCCAGCTGGCCAGTCACAACTGGGAATGTCGATTTAAAAACACGTTTCTTCGGCTGAAGGACCGGTGCAAACGCGGAATCCTGCAATTTCTGCAATCAGAGTATACTATTGTTGACGCCAGATCGAGCAGCGCTACCGTACGTACTGCTGCTATAATTCGCTATAGTTTTTTAATTTAAATATCTATACCGTTTTTACATAACCCACAACACAGAGAGGGGGCTAAAAGTAGAGGAGAGGAGAGGAGAGCAGGGGGTCGTACGGCCCCCAATCACTTCATCAGCTTGACGGAGGGTGCTGCAAACCCGCAAATATAAACTTATCCTGTCCAAATTATACTTTGTCCTTTCTCTTTTTAAATCTCTCAATGAACAACTATAAATTGTTTGAGCTATTTTCGCACGCTTTTCCATAAAATGCCACTGGATTCAAGCTAGCCTGGCTGATGAGGGCTGTTAGCACGAAACCGGTCCCAGGATGCTTGTTTCTGGTTCAGGGAAGACATGGCTTGGCAGACCGGGCTGGACTGTTCCCATGAGGCACAGGGTCAGACTGATCTGCATATGGCTGTGTCTGAACTGGGGTGGCGAAGTGAGAAGAACGATGATGGAGTCAACCCAGATCTGTGACTGGGGGTGAGTGTCTGAAAAGTTTCAGCGCTCCGTCCATCATCTCCTTGTGTTTGATTTGCTCGGCCTACGTTGGCAGGGTATGCCCAGACGTGGGTCCCTTGATCACTTTGCCACTGGATTTAAGCTAGCCTGGCTGATGAAGGGTGTTACCCAGAAACCGGTCCCAGGATGCTTGTTTCTGGTCCAGGGAAGACATGGCTTGGCAGTACAGGCTGGACTGATTCCATGAGGCACAGGGTCAAGACTGATTTGCATATAGCTGTGTCTGAACTGGGGTGGCGAAGGTGCCGAAACGAGAAGGATGTTTTTCACAGGTCACTAGTGTTTGTCACGCTGGTCTGGATTGTAGGAAGTAGGACCTGCTATAGGGGTTTTCTTTTGATCTATTCGGCATCACTACAGTGAAAGACCAAGGTGTCCCTCCTTTTGTTTAAGTGTGCTATGAACGTCCCTATGTACTGTGCCTTCCTCCTCTGGCATCAGCAGCTTTATTGTAGTGGCTCTGGTCTAGCCTCATGTCAGGCCCTGGTGATCTACTGACCTGGGGCACTTCAGCTCCCCAGTATAACCACACAGGGTCTTAATGGCAGACCAGACCATGTACCTACAACCAAGTCCTTCAGGCTCATAAAGGGGCGCTAACCATGTATTTTTTTTTACGCTCCTGTAGTTATGTTTGGGAAGTCCTGCATTGCACAGCCAGCCTGATCCTGTGGAGTTATTTCGATCTTCAGTTCTCAGGCAAGTTTCCCAACTTGACTGAAGGCTAGTTTCGGTGAGACTCTGCAGGTTACCGGGTAATCCATTGCATATTGTATCTGCATTGTTTTATCTGTTCACCTTTTTATCTGATGAAATACTTACTGTCTTTTAACAGATAACCGAGTTTCATATGTGTGTCACAGAGCCTCCTAGAAGACCTAAGGGTCCAGACCGTCCAACCTGCTGGCGAGATGGTTCTCTCTTTTCTTCTCTGATTGTTTGCTCTGGTCTCGTTTGCTCTGGTCCTAGGTTCACTTTTCTCTCCCTGAGTTGCTAGGAGGAGGGTTAAGCTATAAGGACAAAAGATGGGATTGATCTCGCTAACCAGTATCCGAGTCTACAAAGGTCATAACATGCATGACCCATGCCCACACTGGTTTCCATTTTGAATGTGGCCAAATCCAGTTGTACCTAAGATGGAGGGAGTGCACCCTGAACATCTTTAGTGCCCTTGTTTTTGGACTAACCTAAGAGGAGACTACCAGCTCCACCCCATTTCCTTGCTCAGACTTTTGACAAAAATCACGACTGACCCAGTCTGCCTCATAATCACAAAAGTGCATAAATGCCCATCACTGTCCACAGCACTAAACGACTGGAGTAAACAAAGTTTGCCTGCAACTTGGGTATAAAGATGGGGCAGAAACTTCCAGTCAGTGCCATAAGATAACCTGCCCAGCAGCCTGAACCTCCACACCAGTGAAGGCTGGGAGAATCCTTTGAGTGCCAGGATTGGGACAATGACTACCAACTTCCTTTTTCAGAATCAGTGCCATTAGCCTAGGCAAACGGTACCATTTGCAAGGCTTCCTGGACCCTGGGTAAGGACAGAGCTGACCAAATGCTTAGGAGGGGTGCTAGAAGTGTCCTTGCATGAGGAAGATGCTGCTGTGAAGGTCAGGGGCTGAGAAGGAGCCTGACGAGACACCCCTAAGCCACCGCCAAGTTATTACGAAAGACTTTCACGACTGAGCCAAGGGTGAGGCTTGCACCACTGTGCCACGGGTGAAGCTTGAGTCTCGAACATATCATCAGCAGAGGCATTCACACTGTCGCCTAGATTAGAAGGTGCCAGTAGGGAACTCATTAGAGGGAGTTCTAAATAAGGAATAGGGCCGCAAAATACTTCAGCACTGGAACAAAGTGACCACAACCTCAGACAAATCACAAGGCTCACGTGCACCATGAAGAGATTGCACCTGGAGGAAAGCATCCCCGTTGGATCATGGTGTGGGCACCTACTTTGTTTGCATGGTGTGTTGTGACCAGGCACGAGCCGTAAGATCAAGACTACTGCGACCGCTGCACAACCTTCTCTTCACTGCTGCTGCAGTTTTTCAGTCAGCAAAAGGCGTGGGCGCGCTCAGCATGAGAGCACGAACATGTTGGCTGGACTAAGGCTGCAACATCAACCTCTCAGCTCAGTGGATATCAAGTATGTTTTTATTGAAGTTATAATTGTACAGCAGGACGAGCTGTAACTTCAACCCCCGCCTCCACCGCTCCTCTCTCAACTTCCACCACTACATACCAGTTCGCTCCGCAACACTCCTCAACTATAGCAACACCAACACTCCATTACAACTCCAGTGTAAAGACCCAACAGTGGGTCATATCAGAAGCTACCCACCAGGGTGGTGTGCCCCTGCTGACAGTGACACCACACTACACCAAAGAAGCTGGTTAGACATGAAGAGGGACAGGAAGGTACTGTCATTATGAACCTGTACAAGAGCATTACACAGACAAGAAATATTGTGACTCACGCTTGACTGTGAATTGCGTTTAATCTGACGATGCTGCCTAGTGTACCCGAAAGATTCCTCACCCCCTAGGGCATCAGGACAAATTATGCTTATTGCCATACCCGATACCCCATTGTCGAACTGTTAGCTCTAACTAATGTGCTGAACTGTTGAAAATCTGTTTATACCAAACAAGCTGAAACGTAGGGTTTAAATCATTATCACAGGGCAAAGAATTAGTGGGCGATGGTAAGGTGTAGTAAAGCATTGAAACTAGCTGGTTGGGATATGTCTCAAAGTGCAGCACATGTTCAGGGAGCAGAGGCAAGCAGGCTCCTCCAAGGGTTCCTTGGCCCACTTCTAGAAAATAGGCCAAAGGACAAGGCAATTCCTTTTCATCGTAAATAAGGTTGTGTGTGTTGTGACTTGTCTTGGTTACTATGCATCCTCTCCATAGTTCCAAGTCCCTGCTGTTCAGTCAGTGAGTGATGTCATTGGATGGATGGAATGTCAAGAGTGTTTGTGCTTGGATGTGAAAGAGCGTAAACATTTCTTAAAGAATTTAACATTACTAATGGCAAACCTGCCTTGGGCTTCAGACATAAAATTGCATTTAAAAAGTGACACACAGACATTTGGTGCTGCAAAATCAAAACATGAGGCTTTGATATTCACAGGCTTTAGTCAGACGCTTTCCACTTAATCATGTAAAACCTTGCACAATTAATTCATAGTTTGATTTAATGTGGCTAGTTTATATTTTGTCCTCACTATATATATATATTTTTTTTTGCAGAGTTTTATATAGCGCGAACTTGACTTGCAACCGGGTATCAGAGCTCTTTACATAGCACCAGTTACGTTACATGAGGACACACATTCATTTTTGTTAGGCACGGGGAGATTAAGTGATTTGCCCAGAATCACAGGATGTTCAGTGTCATTACCGAGACTCGAACCCAGTTCCCCAGGTCAGAGGTCGAACGCCCTAGCCGTTAGGCCAACTCCTCTCCCCAAATGTGAATAGAGAATGTGAATAGAGAATGTGATCTCTATAGAATGTGATTTTAATTTGCAAAAATGTTAAATGTGTGCAGTAGTAAAATATACTTTGTACTGAATTAATACGACATTTTAAAGTATAGAACACAGAAAGCAGCTCAGGATTTAGCTTGCTCCGAGAACTCCAGTTTGACCTTTGAGATAAGGAGACAAATGTTTCTTCTCATGTGAAAGAAGAACGCCTCGCATAATTTACAGCATGTAATCTGCCTTATATTTAGTTGCTGGAAATGTTGAAACAAAGCCTCAGTTAAGTCTTTGGTTTAGATAGATGAGAAAACACACATACTTTAAAAATGCATTACCATATTATGCTTTAATGATTCTTGCTTAAATAACATAGTTCTTTTGCAGCTAATGTTATGTGTTTAGTTCAAATAAAATATTTCTTTAAAGGAAGATTAGGAGATGAAGTTATATTAAATAAGATGCAGAATATGCAGTGGGAAGGATTTTGACTGCCTGATGGTTGACGTGTTCAGACAGCAGAGAGGTGGAAATGAGAATGCTGGATTCCAATTGGATGCAGAATGAAGATCATGCCACATGCTTTGCAAAATTTTTCCGACTTATAAATGCGTTCCTAGTTTAGGAGCTTCAGATCTTTGCCGAGAGACAGACTCAGACAGATTTAGAGACGGAGACCTGAAGAGAAGTTTTAGACTTCAATGTAAATTGAAGGGAGCAGAGCAGATGTGATTTGCAGATGCAGAGGAGGAGAGGGCAGACTTTGATGGAGAACAGAACAGACGCAGGCGAAGGCAGACTAGATGCAGGCTTTGTTCCATTCTGACTTTTATTAAAATCCCCAAGCTTTATGCTTTGACTAACTGGCTTTGCCAAAACTTATTTGTTCTATGCTTTATTTCTCTTAATGGAAGATTCTGCAATTATTAATTATTGATTTAACTTCATGCTAATCTCACTCTTGCTTTATTTTTTTAACTCTTCATGAGTTCTAACTGACATCATTTGTACCTCTCTTTCTTAGAATAGGAATTCCTTCCTTTATGCTGTGCTCTGCACTAACTTTATGTTTCAATTATCAATTCTGTAACCTTATTGATACCCGACTAATGAATGAAGAGTCAGAGAATCTTAAACTTTAAGTAGAAAATACATCCCTTTAAAACTACTCACAACTCTCATTATTGACTAAAATATTTACTTGTATTTGATTACTTGCCTGTGTTAATGAAGGAGCTCTTTTGGTTAAAATATGGTGGCAAAGATTCATCACCTTTAGAATAGATAATGGCGTGGAAAAAGGGTAATGGTAATCAAAGGTTAATTGTGCCACATTTACTACATTTTCCAAAGAAAGATTACCGCAAGATTTCCACGCTATGAGGTGAGTGGACAGTTGGATTGAGAAGGGCTGAGCAGCAGGATGCTGCTCCTGGTGGGGCTTTACCTGATTTACCTGATTTACCTGTAACTTGATCTGAACCAAAAAAACCTACTCCTTTTGTAACCTACAAGACTACATCCTTGATTGTAACACTGGCGACAGTCGGAAAAGAAACTACGCGTGAGGAACAAGAAATTAAGAAGAAATTATAGAAACTAAGAAGAAACTAGAGTATTACAAAGAAAAAGAGTTTGAAGCCTCGAAGGGAGAATTGAGCCAGGTAGCCCAGGCCAGCGTACTTTTTGCAGCAGATCTACAGGGTGGCTGCTGAGTTGCAAGGACTTTGTTATCAACAAGATTGAAGTTGGTATGCACAAGAAGAGTTCATGGTTTGGCTAGTCATGTCGGAGGGAAGTCAACAGTCAGCGCTGTGATACAAATAATGCAGCAAGTTGTTAAGTGAGCGAACTGGCAGCATGAAATTAACCTTTGTGGAGATCACTAAGGAAGTGTTTCTACTGCAGAAGGAGTATGGTGGACATCAGATTTGTTGTAATACTGGGGAGTTTTACCTGTGTTCAGAATCTGGCTCGAGCTGTAAGTGAATATTGGCATCAGTGAAAATTGCAGCTCAGCTTTATTGGAACCAGGCAAGAATACAGTGGCTCCCTGATATGGTGGTGAGACTTTGTTGAATTTTCTCCGGGATTTTGTCCAGTGGTGAGTGACTTACACATTTTGAGGAATAATGATTATCACACCACAACTACCTTACTTTGGGGCAGTGGCGGCCCAAGCATTCGAAGCTAAGGAGGGAGGTTACTACATGCATGTGGTACATACACTGGCTGTTTTGAAGGTGCTGACCTGCAACTGCTGATCCTCTTGTGGCAACTGGGGTGGAATTGAACTGTTCCTGATGGTCTTATTGTAAGTATTGAGGGTTGGATGTCGTGTGCAAGGTCGCTCACTGGAGTGGGGGTTTCTTGATGTCTCCCCTCAGTTTATGTTTGTAATGCCATGCTTAATTCTCTTCCCAGTCATGCTGGGTATGCAGAAGAGGGAGTGTGTGTACGGTGATATGGTGTTCCTAAGTGTGACCAGGTTGAGACGTGTTGGTCCTGGAGTGTGACCATGTTGCTTGAGTGGCATTGATGTGATGTGTGATTTTTTTTACCACCCTTCCTAAGGGGTTAAGGGTATAGGGGCAAGTGTTTAGCCCAAGATTCCACCCTTCCCAAGGGGTTAAGGGTGTTTGTGTTGAGTGACATTTTTGTGAAGTGTGAAGACCAGGAACTTTGACTGTTTGTGCTGGAATTTATGATGTATCATCATTGAGTTTGCCTGTTAATTCCTTAGTACTCCTCTGACTTTGCTACTGTGTTCTGATGTTTGCCTAGCATAGTTATCTGCTTAAGAGTATTTTGTTTATGGAGATCTGGATTTGCTACATGAGTTTGTTTTTGCTTGTGTGTCAGGGTGTGAGTGAATGTTTAAATCCTGTTTAGTGAATGTGTCCTATACTGTATGAGGTGTGCATATTGCATAAAGTATTGCACTGTGAATTTTCCTGTGTGTGAGAATAAGTTAAGGTTTGAGTTTGGGACTGTTGGGAGACCGGGTGAGGTGTTTGAGACTGTGCGTGGTGTGCTACATTTTTCTGAGATTCCCTGTGTGACTGGGAATGTGTTGGAGGATGAAAGACACCATTTTCTATGTTTTTCTGAGATTCCCTGTGTTAGTGGGAATGTAATGGGTTTAAGGATACCCTGTGATTGTGATGGGTTTAAAGATACCCTGTTATGGTATGGGTTGAAAGATACCCTTTGAGGAGGTTCTGAGGTGAGTTGTGTAAGTGCAGTAGAGGACGTGGAGTCCCTGGTCCTGCTATGAATTAAGCTGATGCAGTACAGGGTGTGAAGTCCCTGGTCCTGCTGTGAGTTGTGAAAAGTGCAGTAGACGATATGTGGTCCCTGATCCTGTATGTGTTGTGTAAGTTCAGTAAAGTGTTTGGTGTCCCCAGTCCTGCCATGAGAGTGGATGCAGTAGAGGGTCTGAAGTCCCTGATCCTGTTGTAAGTGACACTGATTGATATTGTTTTTGTTGTGCTTCCTGAGTGGGTAGAGATGTTGTGTAGGGGTATGTGTATTGCACCCTTATGTTAGTGTTGTCCCTCCAGAGTTATTAAGGGCTTGTTACAGGAGCATGTGTTCTGCACCTTGATGTTGTGAGGTGAAAGACCTAGGGATGTTATTCGTTTCCTAGTTTTGCTGATGATTGCATGATGTGATTATCTATGTATTCTAATGTGCATAGGGCTGTTTTATCATATTGTGTCATATCTTGTCCTTTTGATTTGATGTCAGTCTAGAAGTAATATTTATGGGACTCGTTGATTATTTTATTTGAATTTTCTATTGTTTCTTTAACAGAGGGAGATGTGCTGTGACTTGTCTTGGTTACTATACATCCTCCCCAGAGTTCCAAATCCCTGCTGCTCAACCAGTGAGTGAGGTAATTGGATGGTTTGAATGATAAAAGTGTTTGTGCTTGGATGAGTGGACAGTTGGAGTGAGAAGGGCTGAGCAGCAGGATGCTGCTCCTGGTGGGCCTCTACCTGAGTTACTTGTAACCTGGTATGATCCTAACTAACCTACATCTTTTATAACCTACAAGACTACATCCTTGATTGTAACAGTGTGTCCTAAACTCTTTGACACTGAAGCACAGAGTGTACTATTCATTTCAACCTAAACACCAAGTTAGTTAACTGTGTCCTCTCATGATCTTCAATGTGGCATGATACTCAAACAAAAAAATTAATCACAAAAACTCCTCTGCGAAGTAAAATTAATAATCTTCCTGTCTTCCTGCCTATGATATTGTAAGGATTCATTTATGTGTACAGTAGAAAAAAAAAAACACCTGTGATTTATTCTTTGAAGAAAAAAACAACAGATTCATCACAAGTGTCTCAAATTCAATTGCTGCAAATCGTCTTATCAGAATCTTCAGGCTAAGCAAGTACATCTGAGCCTCTCGGTCAAAGTTATTATATTGCCATGGGGCAGCATTCAGCCTTTAGTTTGATAAGTGTGATGTCACCACAGTGTCGACTCTCCAACACTGTAAATTAGTGATAAATATTTTCAGAGATCAGGGCCAGCCCGCACTATCTCAACTCCAGCTTTTCCTTACACCGTGGCAAAACAATAATCCACCCGGCTCCATAGGGTTATTAAACAGAGCCAGAGTGTGCTACCTGCCCACCCCCCTTCTTGAGGGAGTGCCATGTTTAGTAGGAGTGACAAATCCATCCATTCCCTTTGTGCTTACATTTACATAAATCGAAGCGGAGGCAGGGGTTACTGGCCTCAGTTTGTGTGACTGCAAGCACTTCAGCCTATCATTGAACCCAAGACTGATCACCAAGGCCACCTTCTCAGCAGCTGACTCCCAGGGATGCAAACTCGAGCAGTCCAAAGCTTCCTCTGGATGATGGAGTGGGATTAGAGACTCCATACTCAACAAGCATCAAATAGAAGTTAACAACTCACTGTCCAGTCAGTATTTTAGGTTAAGAAAACACAAGTACTTTATTTACTACTAAAAACACAAAATAAATATCCTGGAATAATTTACAGCGGACAATTATTATGTGTACTAGGATGCTTGTTTCCGGTCTGGGAAGGACTTGGCCTGGCAGTTTGGACTGGACTGGTCCCATGGGGAGTGGGATCATGACTGATTTGAATATTGCTGGGTCCGAACTGGAATGGCGTGATGAGCAAAAAAACGATGGATTTAGGCCCAGATCTCTGTACTGGGGGTGAGTGCTTGACATTGTTCAGCATTCCGTCCATCATTTGTTCTTTTTGCAATCGTCGCCCTAAGTGGGATGGGTATACCCAGATGTGGGTCCTGTGCACACATGCCACTGGAGTCAAGCTATTCTGGCTTATGAGGGATGATACCCCTAAATCGATCCTAGGATGCATGTTTCCGGTCGGTGGAAGACCTGGCCCGGCAGTTCTGGCTGGACTGTTCCCATGGGGAGCAGGGTCAAGACTGATTTGCATTTGCCCGGTTCCAAAGTGGAATGGCGTGGTGAGCAAAAAAACGATGGGTTTAGGCCCAGATGTCTGTACAGGGGGTGAGTGTTTGACATTGTTCAGCATTACGTCCATCATTTGTTCTTTTTGCATTTGACTCCACATCACAGCTTTGCAGCTCCTCGAGACCACCGCATCACCCCGACTGCGCGACACATCCTCAACTCCGGACTTCGCCTTGCAAACCCGCTTCTACTGGATCCTCAACGCAACCGGACCTCGCACTGCAGCCTCCCTGGATCTCATAACCAACACATTGCTTCAGCTGTACGACGCATCTTTGACGCGGATTCTCCGCAACCCATGATTTAATGTACTCCATTCAGCATGCCTGCACTACATCATGGTCAGCTTGAAATTGTGACTTATGTCCGGTCCGGCGGGACCAGATATCCACAGTTGGCACTTTACACCTTTTGTCGCTATTTTCTCTAAAAATTTTAAAATTCAATATCTCCGGTTCCACTAATTTTATTTTTGCCATTTTGGGCTTGGTTTATTTATTAAAAAACACTCAATTTTTCAAATACTATTGTGGGCTCTTTTTGTGATGTGTTATCACTGTGTTACTGTTTGAAATATTGCCCAAATAATTTGCACATTACCAAGCTACCCAAGGGTTGAGCACAAGTTAATTTATGGTTGCTTGTTACTTCACCCTGAGACGAATTGTGGTTGCTGCTTGAGAAGGGTTTCACCCCCCTCAACCAGTAACCCAATTTCTTACAGCGTCCTATTTTTTTCTTGAGGAAATTAGAGGCCTTGTTAGGGCTGGAGGTCCAGAGTCTAGAAGATAAGGGGGCAACCCAAAGTTTCTTCTTAAATTTGAAAGGCTTGCAAAAACAATCTCTTTCTTGTCAAGAAGAAAGGAAAGGGTTTCAGACCTCTCAGCAACTTGGGAGAGTTCAGTGGCTGGCTAGTGTACAGGCATTTCAAGATGGAGCGCATCCATCTTCTGCGAGATCTGCTGAGGCCGAACAACTGGTTACTTCAACTGCACCTTGAAGATTACCATCTTTCTGTTTCCACCTTCAACTCTCATCATCGTTTCTTGTAGTGTGAGATTTCAAGGTGCGACCTTCAGGTTGTTGTCATTCCCTCTAGAGTTTTTCAAACAATTTCAGACCAGTGGTGGCATGGCTTTGAACCATAGGAATTAGACTAATAATACATTTAGACAACATCATTTTCATTGAGGAGGACAGGAGCACACGCTTATATCAGGTGCAGATGGATATTCACCCTTTGGAGGATCTAGGTTTCCTAATCAAACTGGAAACTGGATCAGTAGACTGATCAATTGGAAGTCTTTGCTCAGGATTAGGATATTTCCAATGGCTGAACTAACCAAATCCAACACTCATATGGTACCCTGTCTAGCCTTCCAAGGAAACTCTGAACTGTGTGTTGTCAATTGCCCTGCAAGAGTTTGAGAGGCGCATAGCACTCAAGGCTTTCAGCATGGGAGCGAGGTTGGAAGACATTCAAAGATTAGTGGACTGGTTCTCAGATTCTACCTCAAAAAGTCGTATTTTAAACCAATGTCACATTTTGCGACATACAATGTATGTTAGACCTGCCAGCCATAGGGTGGTCTTCTCCCAAACTCTTTACCTTCACTCATCCTGTTTTGCTAAATTTGTTTTTCTTAGCCTTATGAGTGTGAGCACTTTATCACTGCCAACCAGTGCTAAAGCGCTTGTACTCTTTCCTTTAAACATGGTAAAGTTGGCTTACACCCAATAGGCACATTTAATTTACTTGTGTGTTCCTAGTAAAGGGGTACTACCTGTACCCAGGGCCTTAAATTAAATGCTGCTATTTGGCCTGTAGCACTTATTGTGCCACCCACTTAAGTGGCCTTTTTAAACATGACCTGCCATTGCAGTCTGTGTTGACAGCTTTAAACTGCTTTTTTGACCTGGCAAAATGAACATTTTACCAGGCTTAAACCTTCTTTTTTAATGCATCTAAGTCAACCCTGGGGTAGGCTGTAAACAGCCCATAGCGTAGGGCATATTGTATTTAAAAAGTTGGACTGGTACTTTTATGTTTTACATGTCCTGTTAGTGAAAAACTTCTACATTCATTTTTCATTACTGCAAGGCTTCCATTTCCCAAAGGATAACATTGTGTCACCTTATTACATGTAATAAGTTTTAACTTTTGATTCGGAGCAGGAAGGAAAGTTATGTTTAGTTTTCTGAGTAATTGAAATAAAAAATACTCTTTAATGGTAAAGTCGGATTTTAAGTCATAATTCTGAAAATGGCACTTTCTTGTCCCAACCATTTGGTGCCTGCTACCTGTTCCTGTGACACATGACTAGGTGTAGTTGTTAGTTAGCCTTTGTGTATTCAACCCAGACAGAATCATAATGGTGGAGTCTAGGTGTTGGCAGGATGGACCATCTCTGGCAGGATGGGGGGGGATGGAGCTGGCACCTACCACACTTGCACTACAAAGACACTGGCCCAGCTCGTCCACAAAGGTCTTCACACTAGCCTACTGTGCCCCCAGACAGACTGGTACCAGGACAGGGAGTCAGGAAATCTTAGACACCTCTGTAGGGGGAAACTCCAGAAGCTTCTTCCACTTTAAAGTGGTCACCAGGAATAAAAAGTCAACCCTGAGGCCCACTCTTCAGTACACTCCTGGCCCTGTGAATACTACAGAAGAAGGACACCCTGCTGTTCTGCTGCTTGAGGCCTGCCCTGGTTTCTGAGAAGGAAGACTGGAATTGCACCCTTCATCCTAGGCTGAAGTGACTCCAAGGGCCAGGGTACTGACCTCCTGTTCTGAGCTACAGGGATATAACAAGCTCCAGAGGCCTTCCTGTATCTGCCCAGCTGACCTGCTGCCTGCACCTGCAGCTGGAATTTCTTGAGCCATACTGGCTTCTTCTGAAGTGAGTTCCTGAACCCCAAGAGGTGCCCCTCAGTACCTGGTCCTGGACCCTTGATGTGGCATCAGTTGAGCTCCTCCTTGAAGAAAGGAAGACATCCTGAACGTTTGGTCTCTTCACGACCGCGAACGGGCCCATTCGTGTCAAGATCTTCCCACCTACACTGACCTCAAATGTGAAGCTCTGGTGAACTTGACTCTTGGCGCTACAGCATCTGTCAGCAATGGCTGGTAAGGCAAGATATGCACTTCACGTTACAGCATCACCAGCCCACGGTTATCACCAATGCGAATCTCCAGCAACGACCATCCGCGACGCCCAACACGATCTTCGTGCTACAGCAACGACCATTCGCGATGCCTGGCCTGCTCTTTGTGCTACAGCGATGACCATCCGCAACGCTCTTCCTGCTCCTTGCGGCCTCCTCCACCACGAACAGAACTCTTTGCACTGGACTTTAGAAGGTAACTTTTTCAGTGGGACTAACCTGGTCCCTGCATCAGGCCTATGCTCCGTCACCATTGGCCAGAATATGTGACTTTGATCCAGTCTCGCACGACCAGATAACCGCGAGTGGCGCTATGTGCTTTTAGGTGCTATACTTACCTCAAATCTTAGAAACTGCATATCTCCGGTTCCACTGATTATATTTTTGTCATTTTGGTGTCAAATAATTTATTACATTTTACTCTAATGTTCTAAATTGGTGTGGGTGGGGCCGATTCACAGAACTAATCTGAGGCAAAATCCTAAACTTACTACTTATGGTATTCACAGAATGCACTTACGACTCCACTTACGACTACTAACTGTACGTCCGCACTCGAGCCGGAATTTCCGCACCTGGAGCGGAAATTCCACACCCAGAGCGGAAATCCTGCACCCGGAGCAGAAATCCCGTAATTGTGCTGGAATTGCCGCACTAGGGCCGGAATCTCTGCTTACAGGCCGGAATACCCACAATCTGGTGTTAATTGACTATATCTGATGCATGGTGGGGATGGTAGGCACTTGGACAGGTGATTAGCATTGTGGAAATATTCAACCGACCAGAATGCGGGTATTCCGGCCTGGGAGCAGAGATTCCGGCACAATTGCGGGAGTTCCGCTCCGGGTGCGGAATTTCCGCTCCGGTTGCAGAAATTCCAGCCCGAGTGCGGATGTAAAGTTAATAGTCGTAAGTGCATTCTGTGAATACCATAAGTAGTAAGTTTAGGATTTTGTCTCAGTTTAGTTCTGTGAATCGGCCCCTGTGTTTTCACTTTTTTACTGTTTGTGTGCTACATAAATACTTCACACATTGCCTCTAAGTTAAGCCTGACTGATTTTGTACCAAGCTACCACAGGATTAAGCACAGGTTAATTTAGTGACTTTTGTGGTTCACCCTGGCAGGGATTGTTGGTGTTGCTTGAGAAGGGTTTCACCCCACTAAACCAACAACCCAATTTCTCACAGTGAGCATAATCTGAGCCACCTTTCCTGACAACATTTTCTTCGCTATCATAACGGAAAGATTATCTCATCCATTAGATAATGACATACTATTTTCTGGCCCTGAATTGATATTGTTTTATTGTATGTTCGGCCAAATATACTTGCTGACAATATATGAAAGCCTCTTTTCATGTCTTTTCCATTTCTTTGTGGCATAATATGAGCCTCCAGTCCGGTCATATAGAATGCAGACCTTCGCATCGCTTGACAAATAACAATTCTCATACAAGAGCCAGGTCTAATGTGTCCACTATAGGGGCCTGTGTTTGATCTCATGGCCACAGGTTTAAATCCAGGCGGGTCTACTCGGCCTTCATCCTTCTGAGATCGATAAAATGAGCACCACTGAGTTGAGTAACAATAAACATGAACGTGTGCTTTAGAAATACACATTATGGTATTGTTAGAAATGGGGGTCTCTAGTTGGCAGAGGTAGGTACCTTTGTCAAAATAGAGACCCTTGCTTCTAGTCAGGGTAAGGGGGATACACTTCTAGAATAACCCCTGCTCACCCCCTTGGTAGCTTGGCACAAGCACACAGGCTTATCTCAGCGGCAGTGTGTAAAGCATTTGTGAACACATACAGTATTACAGTGAAAACACTACAAATGGACACCACACCAGTATAGAAAAATAAGTAATCTTTATCTAAACCAAACAAGACCAAACAACAAAAATCCACAATACAGTAATAAAAATATAACTTTCAAATGGTAGAAATAGTTCAGTTCAAAGCAAATTGCAGGTGCGACACTTTTCACACAAAGTACCTTGGATGCGTCACGCACATAAACAAAAAGCGTCGCAGGGAAGTTGATGCTTCAGTTCCTTACACTCAGGGAAGGTGATGCATTGATTCCTTACTCCGGGGGAGGTGATGCGTTGGTACCTTGTTGCTGCGCAGGGGAGGTGATGCGTCGTTTCCTTACCGGAGAGGAGGTGATAAGTCGGTTTCTTACTGCGTGGGAAGGTGATGCTTCGGTTTCTTACTGCATCCCCCAACGATGTGACAAACTTGGGGCCTCGATGCGATGCGACAATCCGTGGGTTCTTGCAGCCGCACAGCAGGACTTGGGTCAGAATAGGTGCGGTGATCTCGGACTCCGGAGAACGGTGCACTCGATGCGGCGTGCGGCGATTTCAGAAGCCGCGGGCAGGCGCTGCGATGATTTCTTCGGCGATGCGTCGGAATCAGGTGCGGATGCGTTGCGCTTCTTGAAGTTGCGTTACTTTTCCAGCTCCCAGAGACAAACAGCCTCCAGAGGTCCAAAACAAACAGCAGGCACCACTTAGCAGGTCAGAACTCCCAGCAAGGAAGTTCAGGGGAGCTGGGGGTGAAGTCTTTGTGTCCATGAGACTTCAGAACAGGAGGCAAGCTCAGTGTCAAGCCCTTGGAGATCTTCCTCAAGCAGGGGACACAGCAAACAGCAAAGTCCTTTTCCCTTTCCTTGGCAGAAAGTAGCCACTGCAGGCCAATCCCAGACAGCAAACAGCACATGAGCAGTATTCCTCCTCTGTTTCTCCAGCTCTTCTCCTTGGCAAAGGTTCCTCTTGATTTCCCAGACGTGATCTAAAAGTCTGGGGGTCTGGGCCCCTCTTTTTATACAGTAAATCTCTTTGTTCTCTCCTGGCCCAGGGCTCTGAGCCCTGTCCAAACCAATTCTGGGGGGGCACTTTGCAAGTGCACAACAACCTCCATCATCAGTGTGAGCCATGGCTCCAGACACACCACAGGGGGGCGGAGCCATCATTGTGGAAGGCAGGCACAGCCATATTCAGGTGCAGGTGCTACTCCTCCCACCACTCCAAATGCAGACCAGGCCTATTCAACCTAGTGCTGACTCATCCAGACTCTCTGGAGCCACGGCCCATACCCAGCCCCTGTCACCCCAAAGCCAGACAGTCAATACACATCCTAGGAGAGGCACACTGGATGGCTATGCAAGAAAATATCTACTTTCTAAAAGTGCTATTTTCAAACACAGAATGTAAAAATCACCCTCACTTAAAGATGCATTTTAAAATTCTGAGTTCAGGCATACTAAACTTTATTTTTCTACCTTGTTCCCAGGGGTAGTTAGGCTTATAAGATGTTATATGCAAACTCCCCATTCTATCCTATGGAAACAGATAGCCTTGCAATAGTGAAAAACGAAATTGGCAGTATTTCACTATCAGGACATGCCACACACACCAGGGCATGTCCTACCTTTCACATACACTGCACTCTGCCGACAGGGGTACCTTGGACCTACCTTAGGGGTGACTAACATGTAAGAAAAGTGAAGGTTAGGGCCTGGCTAGTGGGTGCACCTGCCATGTGACATGGCAGTAGTAAACTGCACACAGACACTGCAGTGGCCGGGCTGAGTTACATTTACAGGCTGCTTATGTGGGTGGCACAATCAGTGCTGCAGGCCCACTAGCAGCGTTTGATTTACAGGCCTGGGCACACACAGTGCACTGTACTAGGGATTCACTAGTAAATCAAAAGAGCCAATTATGGAAACACCAATCCATAACAACAATTTACAGGGAGAGCATTTGCACTTTAGCACTGATCATCAGTGGTAAAGTGCCCAGAGTCATAAAACCACCAACAACAGGTTAGAAAAAATACAGGAGGAAGGCAAAAAGTTCTGGGATGACCCTGCAAAAAGGGCCAAGTCCAACAGGTATGTAAGAAGGTGTTCCCTCCAAAGATTTTTGGATGGGCCATATGTGGCAGGGGATGCTTGTCATGCCGCGGTGAACTACAGAGTCCCCCTGAAGGACAGCACATTAGACGAGGGGGTGGGCAGGACCACCAAAGCTACACACTTCTCTTCCATCCCCGAGCCAGAACAGGAAGAGGTTGTTCCCAGAGGGGTAATAGCAGATGCAGGTGTCACAGTGTTTGGGTGGATGAGTGAGTGCAAGGAAAAGATCATTGAGGTTAAGGATGGAAGAGTGAAAGGACTCTTCTAAGTTGCCCTGGGAACACTCGCTTAGAGCCATTACAGGTGAGGTTGGAAGATGCTTCGGCATTTTATCTGATGACTGGACGCTTGTTTTCTTCTCAAGTTTAAAAGGCTAATTATATTCTATGAGAGAAAATGAGTAAATGAAAATTACTAATATTGTTTTTCAAAGCTCAAGTTTCTGTTTTTGAACAAAGGTCACTATTTGGGCGAAATGAACCTATGTTAAGTTTTCAATGTCATGAATAGGAAATGCATTTTTTTTTATTTTGTCTTCATCTATTCATATGCTGAGCTGCCATGTGTGACACCTTCATCCAGTTTTGACCTCTAAGCAAACATAACTTTGCATTCTGTGCTCTATAGTTTTGCTATTGGGATTATAAGCAAAGATTTCATAAACTCAGCAGGTGAAATACTGCAAGACAACAAAATCTATTAATAAAACCGCACACATCACGTGACCTGATACACATCAACTTGTAGCACTTGTTGCATATCATCCTGTGGCCCATTAATGTAAGCTGCCTCGTGCCACTGAAATCTACATCAGCCAGTGGTCCACTCATCCATGACACTCAGTGCTTACCTAATGCACAGCATGCCGCTTTCCCCAGTGCATGACACTGTGTGCTTCCATTGAGCAGGCCAAGCAGTGCTCCACTAAAGCACATCACTTAGCGCTCTTTTAAAAAAAAAAAAAAAAACCTCTTTTTATTAGGCAACATAACAAGGAGCACAGCAATGCAGATCATCAATGACATACAATTAGATGTAATATATGTGTAGGTTATTCTCAGTATACTGTTACAAAAAAGATTCTTCATTCCAGTATCTCGCCCTCGATATTTAATGGGCCATGCAACCTTACTTCACTGCGTCGTAGCTCCACAGTGGGAGATGTTGGAAAACGAGGCAGCATCTGTGAGGCCTGCACAAATAACATGACTGCATTTGTCCTTCACTGGGAACCAAACACCCAATTGTAGCACCTGACTCTCAGAGGGTAGCGTTGCAGAGCAGTCTGAGGCTTACTCAAGGGAGGTGGTGTGGGCTAGTAATCGCCATTTGCAGGTGCGCAGAAATAACACTCAATAATTGATTGTCCAGTCTGTACTTTGCTTTATAAAAGTAAGAGTACATTTATTAAACACACACACTACTCAATACTATCCACCAATTTACAAATATACATAAGCTGTTGGAATTACTTTGTGACATTGCGTAACATCTCCACCCCTCCCGAAGGTGGGGGTGGGGTCTAGTACCACCACTCCCATGTATGCACATCATCTTGCCCCCAATGCAGTTAGTTGAACGTAACCTGGAGCGAGGTCCCTGCGCACTGGCACCATCCC
This sequence comes from Calotriton arnoldi, assembly GCA_963921515.1. Taxonomy (NCBI): domain Eukaryota; kingdom Metazoa; phylum Chordata; class Amphibia; order Caudata; family Salamandridae; genus Calotriton; species Calotriton arnoldi. Next base: position 202,706 of record CAWUFW010016620.1, on the reverse strand, counting down.
AGTGGCGACCCACCCCATTACCTCAACATGCATTAAAAATAGGTTCACCTGCCCTAGTGACACATAACCCTGACTGAGCATCTTATATTGACCATACAGTATGCACCCCTACATATTCAGGGCTAACAGTCTAGGTTGTTCCTCACTTAAGCGCAGCAGCAAGAATACATGTTTAAGCACACTTTAGAATGACAGTACTCAGCACATTTGTGGATCATTAGAATGCATTGCAATTACAGCCCCTAAAGGCATCACAGATGAAATCACAGGATTACACATATACAGCCAGACACCCTAGCAGGAATGTCTGGTAACATAACCCCACTTTGCTTATGACATCACCTTACACAGGTACTTCACATTACATATGTGACCTTCAGTCCCTCTAATAAGGAATAACCTTTAGTGAATGCAGTTCTGGTGCAATTACACCTCTTCACCTCCAGGGGATGCCCTTCTCCAGACATCCCCAACTCAGCCCTTCACTCCATGAAACACTTCACAATACACCCTCATCTGTAGAACAAAAGTTCAAGCCTAGAAGGTGATAAATGCACGCTGAGCCCTTGAGGGGTTATCCTTTTAAAATCCCTATGAGACTTAGGGTGGGACTTATCTTCGTGCTGGGGGGAGACTGCGCTTCTCCAGCAGCTCCCCCAACACCCTTGCACAAAGTTGGCGGTGACCCCGTTCTCCTGGGGCCACCACAAGCACCAAAACCACAGATTTTCAAATGCCTGGCAAGGCATTATGGGGCGCTTCGTGCTCCGCTTTACGAATATCAGATGAGCGGCTCTCCCGCTGTGCCGGGGAGAGCCGCGATCGATCTGGCGCTTCGCGCCTCATTCCTTGCTTAGTGGGGGGCCCGGTCCCACCCGGAGCCCCGGGTACCGTATTTACGGCTCAGGGAGCCCACCCCCGGCCGCTCCTGCCACTGTTGGGGGCCCGGGCCCACCCGGGCCCCGTGCCGCTCTGCTTCGTGGGCGTCTGGCTTCTCTGGTGGGGAGTCACCCGGGGAGCCCACCCCCGGGGACTCCCGCCGGCTCCCCGCCCGGCCAGCACCCTCGTGTGCTGCTGCGGGAGCCGGCACGCGTCTTCTGGTCTGCCCGCTTTTGCGGGCAGACCCGTAGGTTCCCGCCAGTCCAGGCGGACCTCGGGGGAGTGCAGCGGCACTCCCCCCTCCTCCTTCTTGCCTTCGGGGGGGGCGCGACGGCGCCCCCCTTCCTCCCGGTATCTTCGGGGCCCGGGGATGGGTCCCGGGTCCCCTCCTCCTCCTAGCGGGGGGGGCGCGACGGCGCTCCCCCTCGACCTTCTTTCTCAGCGGGGGCCAGGGTGGGCTCCTGGCCCCCCATTGGGGAGCAGCTTCACGGAGAGCGCGACGGCGCTCCCCGACTTTGCTTCGGGGCCCGGGGATGGGGTCCCGGGCCCCCTGTGGACCACCTCGCGGGGGGGCACGACGGCGCTCCCCCGCCTCCATCTTCGGTGGGGGCCATGGTGGGCTCCTGGCCCCCAGGCAGGGCACTTTCGCGGGGAGCACGACGGCACTCCCCGACTTGCCTTCTCCTTCGGGGCAGCCCCCGGGACCTGACCCACCCAGGGGGCACATCATGGACCGGCGGCGGAGCCCCACGTGCTTCGTCTTCGGTCTTCTTAGGGGTCAAAGGTCGCTCACCTTCCGGGGGCCATATCTCAGACCCTGGGGGTCCGATCTGCCCCATTTTCGCGTCTTCTTGCTCCTGGCGGCGCACCCCAGCCACTGGGAGCACTCTCCTTCGCCCTCCGGGTCTCCAAGAGGGTGCATTCTGCAGGGAGCGGTCTTCACTGGCTCCCTGTGCCAGACTTTTGCCTGGCTCTCCTCCTGGGCCTCTCTTCTCCCTGCGCAGAGGCCCCTGCTTCTGCGCACCGGTCCTGGGCTCTTCTTCTGGTGCTGTTAGGGGCCTGGGGGCAGTCAGGGGGTACCTCCTTCCAACTGCCCATTTCCAGGCTCCAGCACCTTCCGCCTCAGCAGACCACACCCCAGAGAGAGCTTCTCTTCCTGTGCAAGTACTTTTTAAAAGTTGAATAGGGGCTGGCAGGAAGTCTCTGTTTGTCCTATCAAACAGCGACACATCACTTCCCTGCCCCTGCTCCCTCCTTCTTGTCCAGCCTCTGGGTTTGTTCAAAATGGCGTCATCCAGGGTCTCTGGCCACATGGTCTCTGACACAAGACCCCTTCCCTCCTCGCTGCCTTCCCTCCTTGGTGCAGCCTGGTGCCTGGCACCCAGTGATAGCTGCTGATGGATGAGCCTGTCGCCCCTTCCATCTTCCCTTCGTGGAGAGGAGGCCTTAGCTTGTGGAAGAAAGGTTATCAATCCATCCAGATGAGGTCAGCCCTCAGCCTGGCCCTGGTTATGACTGACTCAGAGAAATGTGACACTTCTGGATGACCCAAAAGCAGTACTGTTAGAAATGGGATCTCTAGTTGGCAAGGGCTTGCACCTTTGTCCAAGTAGGGACCCTTCTTCCTAGTCAGGGTAAGGGAGTTACACTCCTAAAATAACCCCTGCTCACCCCCTTGGTAGCTTGGCACGAGCAGTCAGGCTTATTCTAGAGGCAGGGTGTAAAGCATTTGCACATAACCAACAGTAATACAGTGTAAGCACTACAAACGGACACCACACCAGTTTAGAAAAATAACCAATTTTTATATACTCAAGACAAGACCAATTACGACAAAAATCCACAATACTATACTTTAAAAATGAATGCTTGATAAGGTAACTTCTTCTTTGCAGGAATAACACAAAAGCAAAGTTCGTACAAGTCGGTAGCTCCGTCCGAGTCTACCGCGATGCTGAAAACCACAGAGTCTAACAGTTCCAGCCGACCGCGTCGATATGGGCCAGCAGAGTCGTGAACAGACTCGGTCACAGTACCTTTCTCGTTGTGGCTGGTACGGAGTGTACGAGCCGGTCGGCGTTCGTCGCGGTTGCGGTGCAAGACGGAGCGATGCAAGGTGCGGTGTCCCTCGATGCGGTGCAGGCAGCGGCTCGACGAGCGTCGTGCAGATGGAGTCGGTGAGTCCAAGGCGTGTGATGCAGGGTGAGACGATGCTCGATGCGGTGCTGACAGGTTGCGATGCAGGCGACCAAGCCGGAGTGCGGGAGCTGGCGTCGGACAGCGCTGCGAGTCAGAGCGGTGCGTCAAATGCGATGCGGTCACGACTGTTGAGCCAGTTGTAGCGTCCGCGTCGGTCGGGTCCGGCTGGTTCAGTGAAGCGATGCGATGCGAACTGCGATGCCCACAGGTCACGGTGCAAGCAGCGGCTCGGTGTTGACGGCGTCGGACGTCGCCTACGGTGAGACCAGGGTTGCGGTGCGAAGCGGGGCGATGCGGTCTGCGGTGCAAACAGGTCACCGGTCAGGGATGGATTCGGTTGACGGAGTCGGTTGCAGTTCCCTTTCTCTGTGGCAACTGAAACAGCGTTCCAGAAGCGGTACCCAGAGGCTTGTGAAGTCTTTGTAGTCCCTGAGACTTCTTAACAGGAGGCCAGCTCGGTTCCAGGCCCTTGGAGATACTCAGCACAAGTTTGTAGAAAGTTCAGTCTAGTCCTTTCACTGCCCAAGGCAGAAGCAGCAGCTGCAGGCCAACCCAACAAAGCAACAACACAGCAAAGGGGCAGTACTCCTCCTGGCAGCTCTTCCAGCTCTTTGACTTGGCAGGTTCCTTGATTCCAGCGAGATCTAAATTCATGGGGTCAGGGCCCCAATATTTATATCCCAAATTCCTTTGTTCTCTGAAGGCAGAGAGGCCTTTGCCTAGTCCAAACCAGTTCTGGAGCACTTTGTTGACAAGTCTCCGTCCCTTCTTTCAGAGAGTAGGCCAGGGACATCAGACGCACCACAGGAGGTGGAGCCAGCATTGTGGAGGGAAGGCAATGTCCTATTCAGGGCCCAGGTGCAACTCCTCCCACCCATCTACATGTAGATCTTGCTATTCAGCCCTGTGCTGACTCACCCTGTCTCCTGGCATCCCCCAGCCCCTGTCACTCACACTCCAGACAAGGAATACACAACCTCGCAGAGGCAGGCTTGGATGGTTAGACAAGAAAATACCCACTTTATAAAAGTGGTATTTTCAAACACAGAATGTTAAAACCAACTTCACTAAAAGATGCATTTTATCATTCTGAGTCCAGGCATACTAAACTCGAATTTCTACCATGTTCCCGGGGTCAGTTAGGATTATAAGCTGTAATAATCAAAACTGCCCGTTCTGGCCTATGGGGAACAGGTAGCCTTGCAATAGTGAAAAACGAAATAGGCTGTAATTCACTATCAGGACATGCCACACACACCAGGGCATGTCCTACCTTTCGCATACAACGCACCCTGCCCACAGGGGTACCTTGGGCCTACCTTAGGGGTGACTAACATGTAGAAAAGGGAAGGTTTAGGGACTTGCAAGTGCAAGTGCAAGTCGACATGGCAGCCCCAGGCTGCACACAGGCTCTGCGGTGGCAGGCCTGAGACACATTTTACACGCTGCTGTGGTGGGTGGCACAACCAGTGCTGCAAGCCCACCAGCAGCATTTGATTTACAGGCCCTGGCACACGCAGTGCACTTTACTAGGGACTGACGCATAAATCAAATAGCCAAAACATGGAAATACCAATCCATACACATTTCATACAGGAGCACTTGCACTTTACCACTGATCAGCAGTGCGTAAAGTGCGCAGAAACACTAAACCAGCACAAAACAGAGTCAAAACCGGGAGGTCAAAAGCAAAAAGTCAGGGGAAACACGCCAAAAGATGCCAAGTCTAACACATGTCCCCTCCAGCTGAAAGTAGGGAGAACTACCCAACCCCATTGGAGTTCTCTTCACTAAGCGGAAGAACCTGGACAGACCATCTGCGTTGGCGTGTTCTGTACCAGGACTGTGTTCCACCGTAAAGTCCATTCCCTGTAGGGAGATGGACCACCTCAGCAGTTTTGGATTCTCACCCCTCATTTGCATCAACCATCTGAGGGGCCTGTGGTCTGTCTGAACCCGGAAGTGAGTCCCAAACAGGTATGGTCTCAACTTCTTCAGCGCCCAGACCACAGCAAAAGCTTCCCTTTCTATGGCACTCCACCTCTGTTCCCTGGGGAGTAGTCTCCTGCTAAGGAAGACTACAGGCTGATCCAGGCCCTCTTCGTTCAGTTGTGAGAGCACCGCTCCCACACCATGCTCTGAAGCGTCAGTCTGCACGACGAATTCCTTGGAGAAGTCAGGTGCCTTGAGCACGGGCGCCGTGCACATGGCTGCCTTCAGGGCATCAAAAGCTTTCTGGCAGGACTCAGTCCAGATCACTTTCCTGGGCTGCTTCTTAGAAGTCAGCTCTGTTAAGGGGGCAACGATGGTGCCATATCCCTTAACAAATCTCCTATAGTAGCCGGTGAGACCTAAGAAGGCTCTCACCTCTGTCTGGGTCTTGGGGGCTCCCAAGCCAGAATGGTGTCAATCTTGGGTTGTAGGGGGCCACCTGGCCGCTTCCTACCTGGTGTCCCAAGTACACCACAGAACCCTGCCCGATCTGGCACTTACTGGCCTTGATCGTGAGGCCTGCACCTTGCAGAGCCCTCAACACTTTCTCAAGGTGCTGTAAATGTTCTTCCCAGCTGGAACTGAACACAGCAATGTCATCCAGGTAGGCGGCACTGAAATCCTCCAGCCCAGCCAACACCTGATTGACCAACCTCTGAAAGGTGGCAGGGGCATTCTTCAACCCAAAGGGCATCACCCGGAATTGGTAATGACCTTCTGGGGTTGAGAATGCTGATCTCTCCTTGGCCCCATCGGTTAAGGAAATCTGCCAGTACCCAGACGTCAAATCAAACGTGCTGAGGAACCGGGCAGCTCCCAACCGATCAATGAGCTCATCAGCTCTGGGGATGGGGTGCGTGTCAGTCCTGGTGACAGCATTGAGCCCACGGTAGTCCACACAAAACCGGAGTTCTGGTGTGGCACCGGGCGCAGCAGCCTTTGGGACCAAGACCACTGGGCTGGCCCAAGGACTGTGGGAGGGCTCAATCACCCCTAACGCCAACATCTTAGAGACCTCCTCCTTGATGCTGGCTCTGACCCGGTCAGTCAACCTGTAAATCTTGTGCTTCACAGGAGGGCTGTCACCAGTGTCCACGTCATGGGTACACCAGTGAGTAACACCGGGGGTCAAAGAGAACAGTGGGGCGAACTGTCCCAACAACTGGTGACAGTCCCCCTGCTGCTCCTGAGTCAGAGTAGGGGAGAGGATCACACCCTCTACTGACCCATCATGCTCCTTGGTAGACAGGAGGTCAGGGAGAGGCTCACTCTCCTCTTCCACCCCATCATCTGTCGCCAAGAGCATACTCACTTCGGACCTCTCGAAGTGGGGCTTGAGGCGGTTCACGTGAAGGACCCTCAAAGGGTTCTGTGGAGCCTGCAAATCCACCAGGTAGATGACGTCACTTTTGCGCTCCTTTACCTCATATGGCCCAGTCCACTTGTCCTGCAAGGCACAAGGTGCCACTGGGGCCATGACCCACACTTTTTGCCCAGGTTGAAATTCGACCAAAGTGGCATTCTGGTCATACCATCTCTTCATTTCTTCCTGGCTTGCTTCTAGGTTCGCCTGAGCGAGTTTCCTGAAGCGGGCAGTTTGGTTTCTAAAGGCCAGCATGTAGCTAAATACATCCTGGGGAGTTTTCCTGGGAGCCGCCTCCCAGCCTTCCTTTACCAGACTCAGAGGTCCTCTGACAGGGTGGCCATACAGGAGCTCAAAGGGGCTGTACCCAAGAGACTTCTGAGGCACCTCCCTGTATGCAAAGAGTAGGCATGGCAAGAGGACGTCCCACTTACGCCTCATGGGTTCTGTTAGACCCTTGATCATGCCTTTCAAGGTCTGGTTGAATCTCTCCACCAGACCGTTTCCTTGTGGGTGGTAAGGAGTGGTGAACTTGTAGGTTACACCGCACTCCTTCCACAGGGATGTCATATACTTGGATATGAAATTGGTCCCCCTATCAGAAACCACCTCTCTGGGAATCCCACACGGGAAAAGATCCCCATTAACGCCCGGCCCACCACTGGCGCCATCGTTGTCCTGAGAGGGATTGCCTCTGGGTACCGGGTGGCATGGTCCACCAAGACCAGGATGTACCTGTTGCCCATGGCTGTCTTGGGATCCAGTGGCCCCACAATATCCATCCCTACCCTTTCAAAGGGTGTTCCAACAACAGGAAAAGGTTGGAGAGGAGCTTTGACCTTCCTCCCACTCTTACCACTTGCCTGGCAAGTTTGGCAAGACCTACAGTGTGCATCTGACTGCCTTCGCATTTGGGGCCAAAGAAGTGGGTGACAAGCCTGTCAAAGGTCTTGTCCTGCCCCAAATGTCCTGCCAAAGGCACGTCATGAGCCAGACCCAGTAGGAAGGTCCTGAAGCGCTGGGGAACCACCAGCACACAGGCTGACCCAGGCTCAGCAACCTTAGGCTCACTGTATAGGAGACCACTCTCCCAGTAGATCAGATGTGACCCGGACTGATTACCAGCTGCCTGGTCTGCAGCCTGCCGCCGCAGACCCTCCAGAGTAGGGCACTCGCTCTGCTCCCTGCAGAACTCCTCCCTGGTGGGACCCCCCTCTTGCTGCCAATGGGTCAGCTCAGAGATGTCTCCCAGTTCAGCTACCTGCTCCCCTGTAGGCACCGGGGCATCCCCTCGAGGTCCGCCTCCTCCCGGTCCGTGGGAACTTCGGGGCCGGTTTCCCGCGCCCCTGCCCTTTCTCTTGGCAGGGACTTGGGCCACTGTTCCAGGCTCCAAGTCCTCTTGATCACCCTTTCTGGCTGCCATTGACCGAGTAGACACGCATGCCCACTCTGGCAACCCAAGCATCTCCAAGTGAGACCTGAGCTCAACCTCCTTCCATAAGGACTGCTCCAGGTCGTTACCTAGCAGACAATCTACAGGCATGGTAGGGCTCACAACCACCCTCAAGGGACCCGAGACCCCCCCATTCAAAGGGAACCTGCGCCACCATACACTGGCGCTCAGAGTTGTCCACAGCAACTACTTGGTGGAATGCCCCTGGGACTACCTGCTTCTCAGAGACCAGGTGACACCGGACTGAGGTCACACTGGCTCCAGTATCTCTGAGAGCCTCTACCCTGTTCCCATTGATGGTCACCCAGGTGCTATATTTCTTTGTGTTAGGGGGCACCTGGTTTCCTGGGACCATCTCACTGTCCCCTAGTGAGAGAAGGGTCATTTCTGCGGGATCCCCACCCTCCTGTGGGCACCCCTCCTCCCCAAGCGCTACACTAGCCAACACTTTGGACTGTCCACCTGTGGGTGGCTGTGTCCCCTTTGGGCACTTGGGGTCCCCTTAAAGTGACCTACCTGGTCACATGCATAACACTTGCTGGGGCCGGTCTCAACAGGCTTCCCTGTAGAGACCCCTTTCTTCTTATCACCGGGGGCTGGGAACCTTTACCCTGGGTACTAGTTTGGGGCCCTTTAGAGAACTCCTGTGCTTTACCCTTGTCCCCCCACCTTTCTGCTGGGGACCCTGCCCACCTTTGGCTGAGTCTCCCCCAAACGCTTTCTTGTGGACCCTGGTACTCACCCAGCGGTCCGCTTCCATAGCAAGCTTCCTGGGGTCAGTTAGCTTACTATCCACTAGGTGCTGGCGCAGATCTGCAAAACATAGACTAGACAAGTGCTCCCATGCAATCAAGTTGTAGAGCCCCTGAAAATCTGTTACACTACTGCCCTTTACCCAACCATCCAGCGACCTGCAGAACACATCCACACATTCCAACCAAGTGTTGGCATCAGACTTCTTACTGGACCTGAACTGATCCCTGTACTTTTCAGGGGTAAGACCATACTTAGTGAGAAGGGCATCCTTCATGTCAGCATAGGTGAGGTGATACCCCTTACCCAAAGCTATCAGAGCATCCCTTGCTTCTTCAGGGAAAAGTGGCCACAATCCTGCTCCCCAATTTTCCTCAGGGACCCCATTCATGTGTATGGCTGCCTCATAACCCTGAAACCACCTTTGTATGTCATCCCCCTTCTTGAACTCCTTGCCTACATTCTTGGGAATGTGCACAATCCTGTCTGCTTTCCTGGACGAATTGGTGCCACCATCTGAGCCTGACTTACTCCTAAGTTCTAGCTCCTTCAGTTCTCTCTCATGCTCCAAGAGCATCTTCTTCTCCTCCATGGCCAATCTCCTCTCCTCCCTCTTCTCCTCCCACTCACCCTCCAGCCTGAGCTTCTGCAGCTCAAACTGCCTTGCCTCTCGCGTGTCCTCCAGCTCCTCTAGGGACAGACTGCTGCTGCCTGACCTGGCGGGTTCCCCCCCACCCAAAAGTACATCCACCCTGGAAATAGGCTCCTCCACCTCCTCACTGAGATTACCAGGCTGCCCACTGGCATGTCTGGCTGCTACCCAGGCCCTCAGCGCCTTCTGTAGCTCCTCCTTCCTTGTGAGGCCTTTAATTTGGACTTTCAGGTTTTTACAAATTGCTCGTAGTTCCTTTACGGCGTAGGTTTCCAACCTATCCTCCTCAAAGATAACTTCCAGAGATGCAACGGATGATGCAGCTGAGTCAGGCATGACAAAAGTAGTGAGTTGAAAACCGGCAAGATCAAAAATAGGCCAAAAGAAAAAGAACCAGTATGTGGTACGTAATGGTCTGCGATATGGTAGTAGTGCACACCAATCACTGTAAGTCAAGTGCAAACACAAGTCCTATCCTCACCGCTGACAACCAATGTTAGAAATGGGATCTCTAGTTGGCAAGGGCTTGCACCTTTGTCCAAGTAGGGACCCTTCTTCCTAGTCAGGGTAAGGGAGTTACACTCCTAAAATAACCCCTGCTCACCCCCTTGGTAGCTTGGCACGAGCAGTCAGGCTTATTCTAGAGGCAGGGTGTAAAGCATTTGCACATAACCAACAGTAATACAGTGTAAGCACTACAAACGGACACCACACCAGTTTAGAAAAATAACCAATTTTTATATACTCAAGACAAGACCAATTACGACAAAAATCCACAATACTATACTTTAAAAATGAATGCTTGATAAGGTAACTTCTTCTTTGCAGGAATAACACAAAAGCAAATTCGTACGAGTCGGTAGCTCCGTCCGAGTCTACCGCGATGCTGAAAACCACAGAGTCTAACAGTTCCAGCCGACCGCGTCGATACGGGCCAGCAGAGTCGTGAACAGACTCGGTCACAGTACCTTTCTCGTTGTGGCTGGTACGGAGTGTACGAGCCGGTAGGCGTTCGTCGCGGATGCGGTGCAAGACAGAGCGATGCAAGGTGCGGTGTCCCTCGATGCGGTGCAGGCAGCGGCTCGATGAGCGTCATGCAGACGGAGTCGGTGAGTCCAAGGCGTGCGATGCAGGGTGAGACGATGCTCGATGCGGTGCTGACAGGTTGCGATGCAGGCGACCAAGCCAGAGTGCGGGAGCTGGCGTCGGACAGCGGTGCGAGTCGGAGCGGTGCGTCGCAAACGTGCGAGCGGTGCCCCAAATGCGATGCGGTCACGACTGTTGAGCCAGTTGCAGCGTCCGCGTCGGTCGGGTCCGGCTGGTTCAGGGAAGCGATGCGATGCGAACTGCGGTGCCCACAGGTCACGGTGCAAGCAGCGGTTCGGTGTTGACGGCGTCGGACGTCGCCTACGGTGAGACCAGGGTTGCGGTGCGAAGCGGGGCGATGCGGTCTGCGGTGCAAACAGGTCACCGGTCAGGGATGGATTCGGTTGACGGAGTCGGTTGCAGTTCCCTTTCTCTGTGGCAACTGAAACAGCGTTCCAGAAGCGGTACCCAGAGGCTTGTGAAGTCTTTGTAGTCCCTGAGACTTCTTAACAGGAGGCCAGCTCGGTTCCAGGCCCTTGGAGATACTCAGCACAAGTTTGTAGAAAGTTCAGTCTAGTCCTTTCACTGCCCAAGGCAGAAGCAGCAGCTGCAGGCCAACCCAACAAAGCAACAACACAGCAAAGGGGCAGTACTCCTCCTGGCAGCTCTTCCAGCTCTTCGTCTTGGCAGGTTCCTTGATTCCAGCGAGATCTAAATTCATGGGGTCAGGGCCCCAATATTTATATCCCAAATTCCTTTGTTCTCTGAAGGCAGAGAGGCCTTTGCCTAGTCCAAACCAGTTCTGGAGCACTTTGTTGACAAGTCTCCGTCCCTTCTTTCAGAGAGTAGGCCAGGGACATCAGACGCACCACAGGAGGTGGAGCCAGCATTGTGGAGGGAAGGCACTGTCCTATTCAGGGCCCAGGTGCAACTCCTCCCACCCATCTACATCTAGATCTTGCTATTCAGCCCTGTGCTGACTCACCCTGTCTCCTGGCATCCCCCAGCCCCTGTCACTCACACTCCAGACAAGGAATACACAACCTCGCAGAGGCAGGCTTGGATGGTTAGACAAGAAAATACCCACTTTCTAAAAGTGGTATTTTCAAATACAGAATGTTAAAACCAACTTCACTAAAAGATGCATTTTATCATTCTGAGTCCAGGCATACTAAACTCGAATTTCTACCATGTTCCCGGGGTCAGTTAGGATTATAAGCTGTAATAATCAAAACTGCCCGTTCTGGCCTATGGGGAACAGGTAGCCTTGCAATAGTGAAAAACGAACTAGGCTGTAATTCACTATCAGGACATGCCACACACACCAGGGCATGTCCTACCTTTCGCATACAACGCACCCTGCCCACAGGGGTACCTTGGGCCTACCTTAGGGGTGACTAACATGTAGAAAAGGGAAGGTTTAGGGACTTGCAAGTGTGCGCACTTGCCAAGTCGACATGGCAGCCCCAGGCTGCACACAGGCTCTGCGGTGGCAGGCCTGAGACACATTTTACACGCTGCTGTGGTGGGTGGCACAACCAGTGCTGCAAGCCCACCAGCAGCATTTGATTTACAGGCCCTGGCACACGCAGTGCACTTTACTAGGGACTGACGCATAAATCAAATAGCCAAAACATGGAAATACCAATCCATACACATTTCATACAGGAGCACTTGCACTTTACCACTGATCAGCAGTGCGTAAAGTGCGCAGAAACACTAAACCAGCACAAAACAGAGTCAAAACCGGGAGGTCAAAAAGCAAAAAGTCAGGGGAAACACGCCAAAAGATGCCAAGTCTAACAAGTACAAATATGACTTTGGACTCTGCAGAATACTTCTTCTCACACCTGTTACAGGGGACTTTAGTGCGTGTCTGGAATCTGTAGGCCTTAGGAAAGTGACACTAGCCCATGGGCTCCACTTCCCCATAGGGGACTAATGAAGTGAAAAACACAGTCAAACACCCTGACTTTCCCTGGCATGTTTCTTCCCAGTGTATAAAGCCTATTCCATGTCACCACCCAATTCTGCATAAGTCCTGCCACACCATTCACTTTGTAGCTGCTCCTGGACTGCGCACGCCAGGAATCTCCCCTGCGCAGCCCCTACCCGTGTGCACACGCATGTACACAGGTGTCTGCATGTAACCAGCCCGGTGCCCCGTACTCCAGCTGCTGCGCAGCGGCCTAGTCAAGCCAGGAGGACAACAGTAAAATCCACATGCAGTCTCTTTCATCATGAGTTCACTGTGGATGAGTCCCAATTCATGAGGCTCTCCCACAGTAAAAGCTCAACACACAGGTGCTCAAAAAGCGAAAAATCCGGGTGGCCCATAGTGTCAGAACCACCTTCTAACACTGTTACAAAAAAGATTCTTCATTCCAGTATCTCGCCCTCGATATTTAATGGGCCATGCAACCTTACTTCACTGCGTCGTAGCTCCACAGTGGGAGACACTCCTGTATATATTCCATGCAGCCCACTTACGATCCTATTTTTTGGGGCATCCTCTATGTTTAAAAACATCCACTTAGTGCTGTCTTGAAGTGTATGACAGACTGCAGCCGGGGTCCATCAGTAAAGCATCCATAATGCACACGACTCTCAAGTCGTGTTTTTTCATATTGTGCATCACTCTACAGAGAGGTACAAGGCCACTGCTGCAGACAAACTCTTTTTCTATGTCTATTTATGCCTATATGTCGGTTTGCCTATGTACGCTGGTGTCTGTGTGCCTCTTTGATTTGGTGAAAATGGATGTCTGTGCATACATGCTCTTTGTGCCCGTATGTTGTGCACATGCTCCATAGAAATGTAAAACCACTTGACTTTGTCAATACTTGTTTAAGCAATTACCGGCATGGCCAGAAAAAGCATTGCAAGGCCAGACTGGGCCTTCTTGTAGCATGAGCCGGATGAGGTATACAATGTGAGCGAAACAACATAGATCTTAGTCCTCATTAGGTGTGCAACCTAGCGAGTCACTGCATCATTTTCTACATATGTTATTTCTAATACATCTCATGAGCAGTCACAATATTTGTTACTGAAATGTATGATAAAAAGCGTCACTGCAGTAATGCAGGGATAATGTCTCTTTTGCGTGGGTCTAACCCCCGATGAGTGACGCTTGCCAGGGCTTCACACGTTTGACATGTTGTGAAACTCTGGTTGCATTGCTTTTCCATTTGACTGCAAAGACGCATACACTGAATCTTGAAAGAGCTATTCTTTCCAATCACAGATATTTAAAAAAAAAAAAATGAAAGCAAGTTAGAGACGCAGTTGCTATGTGTGTATGGAGACATCTGCAAAACAAAGAATTAACTTTGGTTCTGCCTTTGTCCTAGTTCTGCAACCTTCACTGCGGACATGCTGGGAAGTTCTCCTGTTCATTTCCTGCACATTGGCCTCTGAGGTTAAGTAGGTAATGAATGAAGCACTGTCATTTCTCTGCAGTGCTGAGTAATAGCTCTGCACATTTTGAGCTGTCTACATAACTCTGCGACAAGATGTGCCTCATTAGTGCAGTGGATTAAGATAGATGCAGACAATAATCACTTGTCTTCTCTTATGAGTTGCTTGAAGAGGCCATCAAATGAAATTAATCACTGTAGTTTGGCACTGGAAAATAACTTCCATTAACCATAAATGTAATGTAGAGAGTGGAAGCAAAACGATACTGACCACTGCAGAAACAAATGCAACATGATAGCATCAGTGCTTTAAATGGCCCGGTACTGTCAGGTATAAAGTACTTGCACTTCTTCGATTTGAAAGTCAGAGTACCTACACTTTTCAGCAGATTCCATACTATTAAACCTCAATCACAAGTTTACTGGTGGGGTGCACGCACTGCACCTCTAATTATATTGCAAGACCGGAGGCTCCTATTATGCTTTCAATTCTTGCTTTATGTATAAGTGCAGCATTCAAGGTATATAAGAAAAACTGCAAATTCCATGATGCTCAGGAAACACAGTCAATGGAATAAAGAACCAGTACACATACCAGCCACTGGCCACCTAGCAACACCTATAATACCTAGCTTGATTGTGAACAGCCCTCTTTTCTTGCTACTCGCAGTCAAGATAAGCATTTGCTTATTACTTTATCTCGCTATTAAGTGCATTGTTCTTAGGAATTTACACTTACTGTGTTGGCCTTTGCGGTTTGCTGTTTGTTTATCTTGCCGGTTTGTTGTTTGCCCCAGTCGGCACGTTGTCGCAGTGCCAAAAGCATTATCCTTCCTCACGCACTGACGCATCACAGACGGCGGTAGCCGTTCTATTGCAGTTCGAGATGTGTGTCGGCATTTCATGCTGCAAAGCGCAAGGCAATGGGGTTTCCCCTGGTGGCTAGTATTGAAGCCAGAATGTTTAATAATGCCGTGCTATTGACTGGTGAGGTTTCTTCACACATGACAGAGGACGTGGTTCCTCCCAGGCCTCCTACTAAGGTTGGGAATAAACAGGATAAAAAATAATACTAATTTACAATTGTCTTCTTCCAAATGTAAAGCAAAGTTAAAGCACATTTCATCCCCTATTGTTATTTCTCATATCCCTGGTACTGATGACGATATGGGTGACTTGGATTCAGATCATGAAAAGGACAGAGTTTGGGACGTGGACCCTTTTGCCTCTCCTCCTCCAAAGAAACCAAAGATGGCCTTTCTCTCTCATGACCCCTTCAAGGCCAAGCTGGTTATGGACTCAGAGGAGGACCCTATGTTCGATCTCAACTTTATCCATCATCCTAATTCCACGGAGTGGTTTCCCGCTGATCATGTGGGGGAGTACGTGGCTTCTAAGCTACGCTTACTGCCGGACAAGAAAACAAGAGCCAAACTTAAGTCTGAATGCCCCCGCCCTTCTCATCCATCCAAGATTACTGCTACGTCTGCCATTGATCCCTCTATACTAACTTTCTTTACAAGGTTTGGAAAAGGGATAGACAAAGCCGGGTCCACCTGCCAGGACAAATTATTAGATATTGTTGGTCCCCTGGCTCAGAATTTTGATTTGGCAGAATCTGCAAGGCTGGATAATTCTCCCATTACACCTGACGTCCTCTCCCTGTGGGTACAACAAGCCTTTTGTTTGCTTGACAATGCAAGCTCTGCCTTGACCCACGAATACAGGAAAGGACAGTTGTTAAAATTGGACCCTAAACTGGTCAACCTATCGTCAATGGATCCTGACATAAAGGCGGAGGGTCTCTTGTTCAGAGATTCTTTTACGAAAGAACTTAGCAAATATGTGTCGACCTTTGCATCACTTGATGAGGCTCAGCAGTCTTTGAGAAAAGTTTTCTCGCAGCATGTTTTCACCAGGGCCGGTAGAGGCAGGAATCATTTTACTGGCCACAACTGCAACAAACAAGGTTCCAGAGACTCCGTCAATTTGTCATACCAGTACTACAAGCCTCAATTCTACCCCCAGAGAGGGTGAGCCTTCTGTGGTCGCAGAAACAAAGGTTCCAGATACAATACCCAATCAGGTGAGTCTCTCTTCTGGCCCTCCTTACGCAGTGGCCCGTCTTAATTTCTTCCTTCCAAAGTGGCATTTCATAACATCAGATCCATGGGTGTTACGCACCGTACAAGGTTATGTTATAGAGCTCTACTCTGAACCTTTCCAAAGTGTGTTTCCTTGCCCTTCACATTTTTCTTCCAAAATGTTCAACCTCATATCCCTAGAAATTCAGGCCTCATTACAAAAACACCATTACATATAATGGGGTTGCCCTGTGTCCCTCAGAACCTGGTTTTATAATTATACGCTACAAATATTTCTGTCGGGTATCACAATGCTTTAAAGGAGAATTGTGAAGGATGTTGGACATTCAACATCTATAAAAAAAAAGGGTCGAAAGACAACCCTTTTGTTCGTATATACAAATTAATTGTCAAAGCAAATTTGAAAACACATATGAATTGCAAAACATAAACACGACACAAGAACTTTTTCTGATTTTGTATATTTACCGTCATATATCAAATACTTCATCTAGCAAACTAATTTTTTCTTTCTGTTTTTTTATGTGTATAAGCTGCCCATATTACATTCAAAACATACAAAAAACATAACTGAATGTAATTATGATACACGGAGAAAATCACGATGTACACACACATACAGAACATACAAAGATGAAAACATAAAATGTCTGATGCCCAAGAAACTATTTTCAAACTATCCTTTATCTTCATTTGTTTGTCTTAGGATAGCTGACGCAGGACATTACACAATGCCGTCAACGTTTTGATCCTATGGTTATGTGTTAATAACTAAGTATTCCAGTGGGTCTTCCTCAGGACTAAAAAGATGGGGGACAGCCTTCAAAACATAACTCAGCTTCTCCAAATCATGATCACGTCCTACCAAAGGATCACCATGTATCCAACCGCAAGAAGCTTAGTTGTCTTTTGAAGGCTGTCCCCCAAGAATCTGGGAGCCTATGCTGGCCCAGGGACTTCCTGAAGAGAGAAGCACCGACG
Organism: Calotriton arnoldi; assembly: GCA_963921515.1. Classification (NCBI taxonomy): domain Eukaryota; kingdom Metazoa; phylum Chordata; class Amphibia; order Caudata; family Salamandridae; genus Calotriton; species Calotriton arnoldi. The sequence continues at coordinate 185,824 of CAWUFW010016620.1, read as the reverse complement.
CAGCTGGCATTGGGAGCAGCAGCGGGAGAGCAGGTAAGTCCTTTTTTAAAAATTATTTTCCCCCGTGTTGCCCCACCACTTTATTTTGGCAGCAGCCGCTGCTGAAAACATTCCATCAATAATGTCTCGCCTTCATTACCAAGACATGCTGATAGAACTGGCAGATTTGCTACACAAATTCCAGTTCTGCCATTTCAGAGCAAGGGCCATGTCATGGTAGTTGACATATTGACTAAGTTGATGTAATGATTTTGTTGATGTGAAAGCAAGGTCGATGTAAAGATGGCCTACGTGGCTGTTTGTGTCTTGGGAGCTCCTCCGACACCCACCAACCACGCACGCAACCTGGGTTTCATCCTGGACTCAACGCTGTCCATGACCCAGCAAGTCAACGCTGTCTCCTCCTCCTGCTTCAACACCCTCCGCATGCTCCGCAAGATCTACAGATGGATCCCCACCGAAACCAGAAGGACGGTCACCCAAGCCCTCGTCAGCAGCAGGCTGGACTACGGCAACGCCCTCTACGCGGGAACCACGACCAAACTCCAGAAACGACTCCAACGCATACAAAACGCCTCTTCACGCCTCATCCTCGGAACCCCTCGCCACAGCCACATCACCGCCCACCTGAGAGACCTGCACTGACTCCCGGTCAACAAGATGATCACCTTCAAGCTCCTCACCCACGCCCACAAAGCACTCCACAACGCCGGACCAGCATACCTCAACGAACGACTCACCTTCTACACCCCGAACCGCCAGCTCCGCTCCGCGGACCTTGCCCTCGCCACCATCCCACGCATCCGCCGAACGACCACTGGCGGCAGATCATTCTCCCACCTCGCCGCCAAGACTTGGAACACCCTCCCCATCCACCTGCGACAGACCCAGGACCTGCTGACCTTCAGGAGACTTCTTAAGACCTGGCTGTTCGATCAGTAGCTGCTTCATCCCTCCCCCCTAGCGCCTTGAGACCCTCACGGGTGAGTAGCACGCTCTATAAATGTGTTGATTTATTGATTGATTGATAGGAGCAGAGCCACACTGTTGGCAGAGATGCCCCAAGAAGAGGGATCAAGACTCTGTAATAGATTACTTGGTTGCACTGATTACTTTAGACTTGGAAACTTCTGTCAATGTCCATCATGTACTCGGGTCACCTTGCCTACTTTGCTTGGAGGAGATGGCTTCCAGGTGGGTTTCTGGACCCTCTGTGCCTGGCCTATCTACTCTCTGTAGGAAGAGGCCTCATAGGTAAAATCCAAAAATGAATACCTTTAACATGTTAAATTGAAATCTGTCAAATTAAAATAAATTTCTTAAGTGTAATGCTTTATTAGAACTAACTGAATCTTCAAAGAATTATATATTTGCAATTGCATACTAAAAAAAATAAAAGAGAAATTGAGGAATTGGGTGCACCTGCTAATCGTACAATATAAGGCTACTTAAAATGAAAAGAAGTAATGAAGCAGTGTTGCAAACATGCACAAAGTAATTACAATCTATTGAAATACGTGCAGAAAGGATTGTGCAATGGGGTGAATACAATACACATACACGGTATTCAGAAATCGTAAATCCCATATAGCGCATTGAGTGCAGTCTGAAAGAGCCAGGTTAGTGTCATTGTAGAAAAGTGAATTATTATTTATGGTGGACAAGTCTCCACTTCAAAGGATAAGGCCACCACCTACTAGATGCCACACAAATCGAATAAAATAAACCTGTGCTCAATCTCTGATTTAATCCTGACTGCTTCGTGTCACCTACCAAAGGCAATATGCAAGTAATTAAGCCGTGCATACACAGTATAAAAAGCCATGCAAAACACAATAAAATCCCACAACCAGATTTAAAATAATTAAAACAAAATATGAGTAACAGAAGACCAAAATGCCAAAAATCTAATAAGGGTAAATTAAGTTATGAATTTTTGAAAACGTACGTGAAAACAGCACCAAAAAGCACAAAGTGCCAACGATAGTTACTGGAAGCGGAAGCCCGGGACATTGTCATTATTTGAGGCCAACTGCAATGGAGCCCTGATTGGATACAACAAGAGGATTGGTTCCGGTAAAAGTCTGGAAGTCAAAAAGTTTAAAAACTTTTTTAATTCCCACTTTAGAAAGGGATTTTGTCATCGTTTCGAAGAAAAGCATTGCAATTTCCTCTAAGTCCCAAAACAGAAAAGGACTTTGTCACTTTTTGAGAATGAAAGGTTTCCCTGAGCGAGCCGCCACTTGAAATTGTAGCCACCGCCATGGAACCCCCTCCTCTGTGTTCACTCAACACTGGTTCTGGACTGTAGCTTTCCTCCCATTGGGTTTGGGGCCAGACTGAATATGAAGACCAAGTCTGAGTCTTTCTAGGTGTCACCTAATATTTGCTTTTGACAGGGCAGTTCCCTTTAAAGGGAATTGCATTCCTGGGTGTAGAAAAGTGCTCTTTTGCATGGTTACCCCCTAACATTTTGCCAGATACAGGATGCCAACTTGACTAAGAGTGCCCTGGGTCCCTGCCAATCAGGCTCCCGGGGCCTGTGTTCTTCCCAAAACTGTACCTTTGTCTCCACAATTGGCAAAACTCTGGGCCACATGTAAGTCCCGTATAAAAGGTACCTCTTGTACCAAGGGCCTTGTGGCAATAGAGAGCCTCTGAGGGCTGCAGCATGTATTGTGCCACCCTTAGAGACCCCTCACCTTAACACCCACACACTGCCATTGCAGGCTGCATGTTTAGGTGCAGACCAAACTGAAGAGTCGACATGGCACACATCTCTGTGTGCCATGTCCCCCAACACTGCCTGTGGCATGGATACGTCACCCCTCTAGCAGGCCTTACAGCCCTAAAGGCAGGGTGCACAATACCACAGGTGAGGGCATAGCTGCATGAGCACTATGCTCCTACAGTGTCTGTGCAATTCACAGACATTGGGTATCAAACTACTCAGCACAGTGTGGGATTTAATGTAAAATACATTCAGAGGGCATCCTAGAGATGCCCCCTGAAAAACCACCAGTTCTGGCATGGTTCCTGACTGGCTACCAGCCATCTGCCACCACCAGACAGGTTTCTGGACCCCTGAGTAGACAGTCTCCACTCTCTGGGTCACAAACAAAGCATTCTCTGGAAACAAAGCACATCCTGGGCAGAGATGTCATGCCTCCTCCCACAGTATGGGCAGAGTCCACAAAGGGGAAGCATCAAAGACTTACTGCCTTTGTTAGCTACCCCAGCCTCTGCTGCTTTCGGCAGCTGTCTCCCACCGGTACTGACCCCCACTTTGGGCGGGAGAATTGGTGGAAAAACCTAGAGGGAAAAGGAGGTGTGCCCACCTTTGCCAACCCCACCCCACAGGTGGGGGAGGTGAAGTGAAGCACACATCTCAGTCGCCTCCATCTTGAAGATGAGGGGATTACCCCCAATCAAAACGAGGCATATGCCCCTCTCCCACTGGAGGGTGGAATAAGAGGGGGTGTAGACACTCTAGGTAAGGGACCCATTGGTGTCAACCTACATGCCCCTGTAACACCTAAATCTAGTATTATGGGGCACCCCTGAACCTTGCTCCTTAGATTCGACAAGACAAGAAGAAGGACCAAAGGGTCGTGCTGCAGAGAAGAGGATGACGACAGCTGCTTTGGTCCCAGCCCTACTGCCCTGTCTCCTGCTTCAAAACCCCTGCAAGCTGAACCCGGCATGTGCTGCAGCCATCAGCAACCAAGGCACCACGGGGACCTGCCCTACCGTCAAAGAAAGACTCTGATCTGCCATGGACACCAGATCAAACAACTCCAGCTCAGACACCGGATCCGGACGGAACCGCGTGTCTGCAAGGAGAATAAAACACCTCCTCACACCCAGGCCATTGTCTCTGATCTCGGAGCAGTTTTGACATCTCATTCAGGTCAAGTGCAGCTGGGCAGTTGCTGGATAGCTAATGCAATAGCCTCTAGCTAATTCAGGTAAGGTAAAGGTAACTTTTTGAAAGTATTATTTTTTAATATATTTAACATAAATCTGACTTCACCACTAGATTGAATGTTTATGAAATATAAAAATAAGTCTTTCAATGAAGTCTGTAGCCAATAAAGGTCCAAAGTTATATATTAAAGTGTATAATCTATAGGTTCACCTGTCTAATGTGCCACATACAGCCTGACCAGTGACAATGTCGTTTTTGGCTTAGTCACTGGAGGAACATGCTAATTCTCACACATACTCCATTATTAAATATTATGCACCCTATCTTGTAGGCAACAAGGTGTACTTATGTGTGACTTATTTAATATATAAATCAGGTTTGCCTACTTGTCAAAAGGGTGATTTTGATGGGTCTGTGCAACAGAATTCAAGCTGCTGCTATCATGCTACACAGGGTCTTGATGTTATTTTTTCACTGCCTCTGTAGTGGATGGCACAATTGGCTCTACAGTCTACAAGTGGCATTTAACTTTCCATGCCACTGGCATTCTGCTGCACAATATGCTATGGCATTATTGGAAAACTAAATGTATCAATCAGGTTTTAAATCAATCTCAACATGATTTAGTGGTCAGAGCAAATTCCCTGGGCATTGCATAGCAGTTTCCAAGTGTTAGAGTTCAAGATTACAAGCAGGTGAGCCCCCCCAAAAAATTGAAATCTCAGGGTGTTACTTTGCATCAGTCATATTTATTGGTTCCGTTCTTAGACTTTAGCTCAATCTATTCCACTTTTTAGTGACTGCTAAGTACCACCAAATATATTTATAAAAGTTCAGAGCTGAAAAAAAGTAAACAAATAAAATCATTCACAAATAGCACTAACAATTTATGCGCGTGTTTGGAGCAAAAAATAGCACTGTGCCAATTTAGCACCAGACAAATTACTGTTAGCTGCTGCAAGGCACATTAGCACCACCTGGAGCAATCAGAAAACAATTAGCAGCAATAAAAATTAGCAACAAAATTAAGATGCCATGAATCGATGTATTAATAACTGAACTTGTGCAGCGATGCTGGTATTGTGCAGTGATCACTCACATGCACTTTTGTAATGGCCATGTTGTAACTAAGTTGAGCAGGATGACGTCCGAGAGTACAAAGTTGTGACACGGTACGTCGTGTACAGTCACCTTCTTGCACTATCCTGAACAACTTGCATGATTAACGTTTAGAGAATCATTCTGAGGCCCACGATATTTCCGGAAGGTTCTGCCCCTGGAAATATTGAGGCCCCCTCATTGCGTTTTTTCCTGGAAGGAACTTTTAAGTCCCATTTCCGGAGTCCTATGCTTTACTATGCATGGACGGTTTCATGGTTAAATGCAAACGTAGAATCAGGAACTTTCCTCCTTTGCAAATTCCCCCTACAGGTAAAGAGGGTAGAGGATTTATAACAGGGAAAGACAACAAACATAGTTTGAGCATCAGAATGAGGATCTAAAAAGGCTCACACTGCATCTGTAGTCGGGCACCCAGAGTTACTGCTACAGATATGTTTTAAGACATGGGCAAAGTGAACTATGGCCCAGGGCCCCTGCATTTCAGGGGGAGCCCTTACAGAGTTAGCTCTGTTCTGCAGGGAGTCTTTCCCTGATGACCTGGAATAATTATTATACAAATTGTTTAAAATACCGTTTTTACTTTAATTTATTTTTAATGTGGGTGATGTTTGAGAGTCTATTACTGACATTTTGCAGAGAAAATGCTCTTTATGTTTCGTGCAAAACCACAAAAAAAAGTTTCTTTTAGTTCAAAACAAGACCTCAGATATGAGAAATTGGAGCTGCTGCTGTGTTAAATATTGAAAACATAGGGGCATATTAGTAAGACCCACGTTAAAATTATCGCCGTTTTAGCGGCAGGAAACTGCCGCTAAAACGGCGATAATGAGCTTGCTAATATGCGTTATGGAATTCCAATAGAAGCCCAGGTTAGATGTCCTGCACATCTAACCTGGGCTTCTATTGGAATTCCATAACGCATATTAGCAAGCCCATTATCGCCGTTTTAGCGGCAGTTTCCTGCCGCTAAAACGGCGATAATTTTAACGTGGGTCTTGCTAATATGCCCCACAATTTACTATTTCTGGATATTAAATGTTAACGCATTTAAAATTTGGACGAGTATACAGGTGCGCTGTCAGTCCGCTGGGCAAAGAGGGCATGATGGAGCTGAAATCGGATCATAAATTCATAGCTGTTCTGAACCGGGGCACCCAAAATCCATCTGACCCAGAGCCCCCAAAAGCCTTAAGATGTCTCTGTACTGCTACCGCTGGGTCCAGAATGAGGGTCAAGGGCTCCATCACAAGCGTTCCCACACTACAGCCGTAGATCTGCACTCAGAATTATTGACTGATGGGTGTAGAATTGGGCCTCGGGGCTCCCGCACGAGGGTCCCAGCATCGCATCTGTAATTCTGCACCCAGAGTTCCTCTTATGTCTGAGTTCGAAATCAGCTCTTGAGGGTTCCATCGCGGGGGTTCACACCAGGGCTGGATGGGCATTTCCCTTGTTGGCTGAATGAAGCCTTGGAGTCAGGTTTAGAAAGCCCATGGCAGCTGATGTTGTTTCTGTCACATTCCTTACAACCCGGAGAATAATTACAGCAGGCACAGGGGGATTCAAGAGGGAACGAGAGGGGGAGGGGTGAGAGGGGTGGAGAGAGAATGAGAGATCACAAAAGGAAAAGAGAGGAGTGATAGAGAGAGACAGATCAATTGAAAGAGAGGTTAAGTGAGTATTGGAAGGGAGCTAGCTTGTTTGAACATTTTTGCCATAGCTGCTTCTGATTCCCCAGTCCGGCCCCCTGGGTTCAGAATTAGGGCCTGAGGGCTCCATCAAAGGTTTTCCCAAACTGCATCTGTAGCTGTGCACTCACAAAATACCTATGCTACTGGGTTTACAATCAGTTCCTAAGGGCTCCATCACAAGGGCCCCAACACGACATCTTGTACTTCTGTACCCAGAATGACTGACACCACTGGGTTTAGAATGCAGGCATAAGGGCTCCATCATGAGGGCCCCAACACCACATCTTGTACTTCTGCACCCTAAATTACTGACACTGAGGGGTTTAGAATGGGGGCGTAAGGGTTCCATCATGAGGATTCCCACACTGCATCTGAAGTTCTACCCCCAGAACTACTGGCACCAGTCATTCAGAATTAGGCCTCCAGGCTCTACCATGAGGGTTCCCACACCTCATCCGTAGTCGTGCATCGAGAATTTGTAATACCGCTCGGTTCATAATCCATGCTCGGGGATCCAACATGGAGTTTTCCGCACCACATCTGGTCGTTTTGCACCCAGAATTACTGACACTGCTGGGTTCAAAATGAGGGCCTAAGGACTTCTTCACAAGGGCTTTCACACTCCATCTTAAGTTCTGCACCCAGAATTACTGACACTGCTGGGTTCAGAATGAGGGCCTAAGGGCTTCATCATGAGGGTTTCCACACCACATCTGTAATTCTGCACCCAACCTTACTAACACTGCTGGGTTCAAAATGAGGGCCTAAGGACTTCATCACAAGGGTTTTCCCTCCGCATCTGTAGTTCTGCATCCAGAATTACTGACACGGCTTGTTGGACCTGACATCCTTGGTGTGGTTATCTCCGTAACTTTCTGCCTTCGGACCTTCAGTTTTGCTGACTTCATTTTTACTGGCCTTAGGACTCTGCACACTTTACCACTGCTAACCAGTGCTAAAGTTATTGTGCTTTCTCCTTAAAACCTGTTAAATTGGCTTAAACCCAATTGGCATATTTAATTTACTTGTAAGTCCCTAGTAAAGTGGTACTACCTATGTCCATGACCTGTAAATTAAATGCTACTAGAAGGCCTGCAGCACTGATTGTGCCACCAACTTAATTAGACCTTAACCATGTCTCAGGCCTGCCATTGCAGTTTTATACTGCCATTTCAACCTGGCAAAGTGCACCGTTTGCCAGGCCCAAACCTTCAAACGCTCTTACCGGGCTGGTGCCGCCGTTGCGTCTTCTCTCCTGCAGCTTGGGTGGGACTCGGTCCCCCAGCCACCATCGCTCTTCTGAGGGGGAGGAGCCAAATCCCTTAAAGTCATCAGCAGTCACCCGCAGCACGGAACGCGCTTACCAGACTGGTGCCACCGTTGCTTCTTCTCTCCTGCAGCTGGGGTGGGACTCACTCCCCCAGCCACCATCGCTCTTCTTAGGGGGAGGAGCCAACTCCCTTAAAGTCAGCAGCAGTCCCCCGCAACACGAGGCGTGCTTACTGGGCTGGTGCCGCCGTTGCTTCTTCTCTCCTGCAGCTGGGGTGGGACTCGGTCCCCCAGCCACCATCGCTCTTCTGAGAGGGAGGAGCCAACTCCCTTAAAGTCAGCAGCAGTCACCCGCAGCACGGGAAGGGCGCAGGCGTGCCCGGGCCTCTCCTGGGCGAAGCCCGGGCCAAGGAGGGCCCGTCCACGCCCGTCAGAGCTTGGGGGAGGCTGGGCCATCCCTCTTGGTTTTGGACCGAAAGACCAAGCGAGGGAAGCGAGCATTCAGCATTCAGCACTATCCAGGTACCCACGCTTTTGCAATTTTCATAGTACAAAACCCACAGGGTGTGTAACTTAGCTAAACCGGCGGAGTGTAATAAGATGGGCAAACGGAAGGCAAAAGGAAGCCCAAATGGAGCCTCCAAGCAAGCAAAGAGATCAACAGTGAGCGCCGCAGCTAACTGTGTAGCTGACAATATTGATACTCTAATTGAAGAAGTGGAGAGCTTGCTAAGTGGTCAGAACAAGCCACCTCAAGTGGGCCCCAAAATGGCAGACATTTTCTTACAAAGTAAATCTAGGAAAGAGACCCCATGTACTGAACCATCAACTAAGGGCACAGCAATATGCCAAGGGTCCTCTCGGAATACAAGCAACCAAAACCAACAGGAGGCTAAACCAGTGGACTCACCCTTAATCCTTGTTAGTTCAAACACCATGGTGGAGGGAGTGGTAGCCCCGAACATAGTATGCTCCAACCGATTTGATCCTCTTGCCATTAAAGATGTAATGGCCCCAATGTGTATAACAAAATTACCACAGGTACTCAAGTAGACCCTATTGCTACCGACACCAAGCATGGAAGAATGAATGGCCCGATGGTTGAAAAGATCAACGCTCTCCACATTGACTGAGCGAACTTAAGTCCAACGTCAAGGAACTAACATCAGAAGTACTTGCACTTAGGGAAATTGTAGGGTCCCTCACAGTTCAGCTCAACAGCGCGCACTTTAGCACAATATGGGGGGCGGGGCCTGGCTATATGCAAATGCACTGCCAAAGTAAAGGTGGGGAGATCCGAGGTGAGGAAAAGAGGAGTACGGGTCCCTTTATGTATCCCAGAGTCCCAAACCTCCAGCACACCATGGCAAATAACCATATTCCTCTGCCCTGCCATCAAGCCCCATTGTAAATGCGTCCCATCCAAGGGAATATATTTGAACAGACTGTAATACGCCACAATCTACACAAAGGGGGATGGCAACAGGGTGGAGTTCATAGTTACGGAGAGGCAATGGGTAAGGAGGGACCATCGGAAGGATTTTCCGAAGATTTAAATGGTGTAAGAGCAACTCCGCATGCTAATGCTTTGCGAAGGGGATATAGTTTCAAATCCCCACATGGAAAACCAGGGTGTAGCGTAGAAAAAGGTAGGCCCCCGAGAGGCGAAAGCCTGGACAAGAACCTTGGATTGTCTAAAGAGGCTAGCAGTAGAGTGTTCATGATAAATGTACCCAAATTGCCAAATGATCTAGGAGAATCGAGGAACGCCCTGATCAACAAAGTTATGCACTGGATAAGGCAGGTGAGGCACTGCCGCTCAATCAGATCTGATATACTAAATGCCAAGCACTGTTCTACAAGCAAAGATTATATTATACTGGATCTGGCTGCTAGTGATCTGGTAACGGGGTTTGTTAACCTGGACCAACGTACATTGCCCCCTAATAGATCACTGGTACAGTTTAAGCTTTCCCCCCCGAGTAAAGTCTCGCACATTGATCACAAGCAGTAGGGACCTCCATACAATACTACCAACATTAATGGCCAGGCCAAGGGTCAGGCAGTTTCTGTGAATAGGACTACTTGCACAGGGATTATTTCCTCATAGCGCTATACTAACCTCAACACAGGAGGGCAACTATGATTTCATTTTAAAAGAGCCACCAGGGGTCAGTACGATTAGCGTTGAGAGGGGACAGTCCCCAAACCAAACGATTTTACAACCCAACCCACCCACTCACCTGACATCTAAATGGGATGAGGGAACATCAACCAATTAATGAGCCTAATGAGAAATTGAGACTGTTGTCTTGGAATCTCGCAGGTCTTAGGTCTAAGATTGCTTGTGAAGACTGGGGGAGGCTGATAGATAATTATGATATCTGCCTCTTCCAGGAGACGTGGACAGTCGACAAAATACATAGAGTGGGATTCACTAATCACAGCTTAGAAGCCATACCATCAAAAAAAGGCCGCCTGGTTGGTGGATTAATAATTTGGACCAAAATCAAGTTGGTGATTTATATAAAAAAAACTTGAATTAGATAGTTCTAACCTACTGGCCATGATTATCAAAGACACCAGCAACAATAGGTCAATTCTATTAGTGAACATTTACAATAGGTTTGCCTCCCAACATCATGACTCACCAATAATTGTACACCTAGATAAAGTCCTTGAGAAGGAAAGGGCATCCCATCATATAGTCATAGCGGGTGATCTCAATATAACCTTCGAGCCACTCGAAGTAACCAAAAACATCACTGATGAAGAGGATGCAGAATTAGGCATTCCGTCCCTGAGTCATGGGAAGCCAACTAAGAACATGAAAGTAGCTCTTCAAGTAGCTTCCCTCACTTATAAACATGGGCTGAGGGCTGTAAATGGTCGTTGTACTTCTGATCATAGATTACACCATACATATAAGAGGGTGAACTGCAAAACCAGAATAGACTACTTTTTGATCGACGTACAACTATGGTCAAGCCTAGTTGACATGTGGATAATAGAGAGACACGATAGCGATCACAACGCTCTTTCATTGACATTGATAGAAGTATTTGGTCCTTACCAACCCCCCTGGAATTTAAACCATCTAATCGCATTGTCACCATCAACAACAAAAAGAGGGTTAAAAATGGCCACAAATCGAGAGTAGTGCTGAGATCCTGGCACAAATTTATACCATTGTTGTCAATTCCCTGATGACCTTAGGCACTAATAGTCTGGAGAAGCAAGCCACGGTGGATGTATTTAAAACCTTATTAAATAACATTAATATATTTTTCTATAAAAATTATAGTGGGAAAAATATGGTCAGGAATAAAACAAACGAGTGGTTTGATGAAAACTGTAAACTATTACGACAATCGCTGTTGGGAGCAATCAAGTCAGGCCAGAGAGCACTTGCAGCTTCAAAAAGGAAGGCCTACAAAAATGCACAACATGAGGCACACAGGAACTGGCACATAGGGCTATGGCAGGACCTATTAGCTGTGGCACAAACTAAAAACTGTAAAGAATTCTGACACTTGATCTCTAAAGGGACAAGAAGCTTAGTTGGAGAGGGAAATTTTCATATCCTCCCACAGACATGGGAAGCCAACTTCTCTAATCAGTATACAGGACCAATCGTCAGTGGTGTAGTAACCAGAGAGCCTTTCAATTTGGGAGCAGCTACTGACCATCTCTCTTTCACCATAGATGAAACTTTGGAGGCAATTACAACCATGCAGTGGGGGAAAGTACCAGGCCTAGATCTAATTCCAGGGGATCTCTTCCTCTCTGAGCCCCAAATATGGAGTGTGAACTTAAACTGTACATTCAACCTCATACTAAAAGGGGCAGAAATATCAGATTCATGGCTGGACGCTGAAGTTGTCCCGATACACAAAAAGGGAGACAAAAGTGATCCGGTAAATTATAGGCCCATCAGCCTCATCGATATTGCCCAGAAAATATTCTGCCGGCAACTACTGGAGAGGATCCATGGCTGGACGAGGGAGGGGAATTTACTTTCACCCCTGCAGGCAGGATTCAGAGGGAAGACAAGCACTATAGATCAGTTGCTTCGCTTCCTTCTGATCCTCTGGAAATATGTGACAATTGAGAAAAGCACTTTATATGTGGTATTCGTAGTTCTTCGTGCCGCCTTCGATTTAGTCCAGCGGGAAAAACTCTGGACAGCTCTCACCAAACTAGGGATCCCAACAAACCTCTTGCAAATCATTATCAGACTTCATACAAACAACTATGCCCAAATTAGATGGGGGAGTGAGGGTGGGTTAACGGACCGGATTAGGGTGAGTCGTGGTGTGAGGCAAGGTTGCGTTCTTGCACCAACCCTCTTCACGCTCTACATAAATGGCCCGATTGAATAACTAACAGATTGCAGGGGTGATCCCCCTAAGCTAGCAGGGCAAGAGGTGCCTGCATTACTTTTTGCAGATGACACGTTTGCTCATTTCCAGGTCCCCGATGGGGTTTCAAAATGTAAGCGACTAGAGGAGGTGGAACAATTCGATTATTTAGGGGTGAGGCTTACCAACACACTATCATGGTCATCACAATTACTAAAAAGTCAACTCTCGCTACAACACGTGGGGACCGCTCTAGTTAAAAAACTAAGAAAGTCAACTTATAGACCGGTGACCCCAGTGATCCAGGTATATCAAGTGAAGGGAATAGGGGCCGCACTTTATGGTGCGGAGTTATAGGGACATGTTAATGTGGCCACCATTGAAAAAATTGAAAATACCTTTATTAGATCAGTGCTGGTGCTTCCCCGAAATGCACCACTCACACCAATGCGCTTAGATCTGTGCATGAAGAGAGTGCCGCTCATGCGATTGCCCTTTGAACCTTAACTTTTTGGATGCGCATTTGGGTGAATTGCCAATGAAAGTGTCACTTCAAGATATTTTATCATTAGACACCAGAGGGAGTGTCCAGTGGCTCAACTACAACAAGCTATGGTTGGTCAAACTTGGCATGAGTGATCTATGGTTAAACCCCGGTAATATCCAAAAAAGGTCTGTAAACCTCCTCAAAAAGAGATATTGCAACCATGTGGAGGACAGTTGGCTAAATAAGAAAAGTGCAGGGGAATTGACATGTAGGTTACTCAATATCAAAGATAAAATGCTGCAAGAAGATTTTCTGAATCGAATAGAAGCACCATTTGCAAAATCACTATATCTAAAATTTAGGTACAATATGTTTCCAATTTTTCCAATTAACAGTTTCGTTAGTAACTGGAATGGTGTTGATATTTCGCCTAGATGCCCGGGATGCGATGGCGCACTTGAAACAGAAGTCCACTTCCTATTTTTCTGCCCTATGTACAAACAGACAGGAAGAACCTGGCTAATACCAATTTGCTGGATTCTGGCAGCTATCCACTTAACGGAGATTGTTAGAATCTTAAAAATTGATAGCACAGATTACTTTGTCTTTGGATTATTTAGATATCTGCTTCATGCATGGACAATAAGAAGGAAAATACTGAAAACTTTGAACACCAAAAGATCCACTTAAAAATATAGCAGAAAAAATACTGGTTCATGTTTGTAAGTGCACACAGTATAAGGAAGATGAATCAAGTGCATGATATGTATACCTCATGGGTTCATAATTAATGGGATCTGTGGTACGTAATGTTTTCATCACTATGTCGACTAGTAAACGCCAAACACTCTAGTGTAGCCAAAGTATATCTGCTTATGGAATGGCTATCACCCACTGAGATTGCCACATGATGTGACTATAGGATTTTATCTCCTAAGGGTCCAATAGGTAGTACTGTTATTTTAACAAAATTATATTTTTATACTAGTGATGACAAGTCTTACTGTTGATTTTATTGTATATATTGTAATTTTGGCATGATTTTGTCACAGATGTTTTAATGGTATTAGCACTAGACACTTTACTAAATACTAACATACGCATGGTTGTTAATGAAATGTTACCACATGGTCCCTGGTGTATCCCAAACCGAACAGCTATTAGGAGATGCTACTAGGAACTGTGATTAAGAAACATGTGTTATGTATTATGTATCCAATAGTATCATTTTATTCAGAGAATTTGATGAGAGGACTATCTTTTTTCCTTAATAATCTATTGTATATTGATGTGCTTTTATGATTTTTATGATAAAATCGAATAAAGATATCTATTTATCTATCTATCTATCTATCTATCTAATACATATAAGTCACTCCTATGGTAGGCCCTGGACAGTGCAGAGGGAAGGGTGAAATGTATTTAAAAAGTAGGGCATGTACTTTTTAGTTTTACATGTCCTGGCAGTGAAAAACTCTTAAATTCCTTTTTCATTACAGCAATCTTCTCCCATAGGATAACATTGGAGTTACCTTATTACATCTTATAAGTATAATTCTCAAATGGGAACAGGTATGCAGTTCATGTTTGGTGTCTCTGGAATTGTAGAGAAAAATCCTAACTTATGGTGAAGTCGGATTTTAAGTTACAATATTGAAAATGCCACTTTTAGAAAGTTGGCATTTTCTTGCCTTAGCCATTTGGTGCCTTCAGCCTGTCTCTGGGTCACGTGACTGGGTGTAGTTGGCAGTAGGACTTTGTGTATTCCTCCTAGACAGCCACATACAATAGGGAGCTTAGGTTTGACTGGATGGGCCATCAATTGGCAGGATGGGAGGGAGGAGCTCCCAAACTCCTAACCAGGGAGTTTGTTTTGGAAAAATAAAAAAACGGATGAACCCAATCCAGTGGAAGCTATCTAGCAAGTGTGAGGATTGTGAGAAAGTAAATCTTTTGACCTGTCATCCCTATTTTTTTACTGATACTGGTGGTATCTGATGGATTGTGCCCTAGGCTCTACTAACCAGACCCAGGGCCAGTGCTCTGTTTAAAAGGTATAGGTATATGGTGTAAAGAGGTGTAATTACAATTGGTGTGGTAACTTACCTGTAAGCCCCTAGTATATTGTAGGGGGTGTAGGTCTAGACGCCCAGTAGATTTGATGCACTTAAGTGTGCCCTACTGTGGTGCCTGCTGTCATTTTAAAAGCCAGCCCTGCCCTGCAGGCTGCTTTTAAACTTAAATTATGTGCGAATTCAACTTTGGAATTAAAGGTACTTCCAAAGTTTCAAACTACATAATTTTTATAATGCAAGTCACCTCTAAAGTCTCCCTTAGGTGCCCCAGGGGTAGGCCTCCTTCTAACTATAAGCAGGGACATTAAAAAAAAATGTATATGCCTTGGTGAGGGAAGAATTGCCAAATTTGTTTTTCCCCAATGTAGTCCAATAGCTCCATGGGCTAACATAGGAATACTTTATTAAAGTGTAACTATTGAAAGAAAGGAGCTAAAAATACACTTCAAAGTATCAAAATTATAGTTAGAATAAACGTATAAACCCAACAATTTTCCACTGTCAGATGTATTTATAACTATCACAGAAAAAGGTGTAGAACTCGCTTTTCTGATTAGCCAAAATTAATCCTTCCAGCAGCCCTGCTCTGATTGGTCTGCCTCTGCCAGGCTGAATCAAGCTGTCTTAATGCGGTGTGAAGTGGCCTGAACTGAGACAGTGGAAGATTCTGGTGGGAGGAGATCTGGAAGCTGCAGAGCAAAAGGCAGGGGTGGCAGGCTCTCCCCCACATCCTGCCACCCCAGTCTGCCAGCCAGGAGCCCCAGTAATTAGATTAGCAGAGGGGCTGGAACAAGAGTGTTAGGGAAGCTTGGCTACAACAGTGGGATGGCTTAGCCAGATAGTAACCTCCAGGAGAAAGTTTCTCTATTTTGGATTATTAGTGCTTTCTGGGACAAGAATATGCCACACTTTGGAGGAAGTGGTCATACTTCTGGGTATCACCATATTCTCTTCTGAGTGTCACCCTGTTCTCTTTTGGCCCTGGTCCAGACAAAGTGAAGGAAAAATTTGCCAGTGGCATGAAGGAAATCGCTGTCTTGATGAATAAGAACTGTTTCCAACTAAATAGTGAGAAGACCGAAATCATGTTATTTGGCACGGCCAACGAGTTATGGTCGGCAGACTGGTGGCCAGTGGAGCTTGGTCCTGCCCCAGCACCTAAGCAGGTGGTGAAAAATCTTGAAGTGAAAATAGATCAGGGGATCTCCATAAAAATCAATCAATGCCACATGTGGCACCTGTTTTGCCACAATGAGGTTTCTAAAAAAAAGCTTTTCCTTGGCTTTTGGATGCCTCTAGAAAAAGCCTTGTCCAAGCTCTCATAACCAGTTGTCTGGATTACAGGAACACTTTACTGGTAGGAGTAAACAATACCTTGTTAACTAAGTTGCAAGTGGTGCAGAATTTAACTGCACAGCTGATTTACAACCTTCCTGCACGTTTCTCCTGAATATGACACTTTACCCCGCACACTTTTGCAACGCATGCCATTACTCCGCATTTTTTACTCCGCGAAATCTTTTACAATGCAGGGCTTTACAACGCAATCCATTACACCGCATTGTCCATTACAACACAATGTACTATTCTAACTCCACTGGGGGGTTGTAATGGGAATGCGTTGTAATGGTTTGCAGTGTAAAGCCATGCGTTGTAAAAGATTTTGCGGAGTAAAAGATGTGGGGTAACGGCATGCGTTGTAATGCAGTCGTTGTAAAGGATGTTTACCGTTCCTCCTCCACCACAATCCTAAGGAAATTATACTGGCTGCCCATCAGAAAGGGGCTTGTATAAGGCTCTTCATAAGGCCCACCCAGACTATCTGTCGTCACGTCTTAATTACCACCTGCCGTCTAGGCAATTATGATCCGCAAATATAGCACTTTTGTTGACTCCACGAATTCGCACTTCAAGATTCGGGGGCAGATCTTTCTCCTATATGGCTCCATATTATTGGAACAAACTCCCACTTCTTCTTCGTACCTGCCCAGATTTCACAAACTTAAGGACAATGCTAAAATCCTGGCTATTTTAGAATGTTCTTTCCTTGTCATGATCAGCGCAGCGCCGGCTTACTCCTTGAGGAGTCGTGCGCTATACCAAAATACCAAT
The DNA here is from genome assembly GCA_963921515.1 of Calotriton arnoldi. NCBI lineage: Eukaryota > Metazoa > Chordata > Amphibia > Caudata > Salamandridae > Calotriton > Calotriton arnoldi. Next base: position 168,779 of record CAWUFW010016620.1, on the reverse strand, counting down.
TCTTTTTTTTTTTTAAATACCCCATTGGTCAGGGGCACCCCCCTGCTTGTCACCCCAGAACACTGAATAAATATGGGAGAGATGCACAACAACTTAGATCCTTGCCTGAATCTACAAGGAAAAGAAGGACTGCCCTGCTGGAGCCCTGGCCTGCACCCCAATGGATTGCACACTGAATGACTGCACCTGCTGCATACCTGGAACTACACCAATTCGGAAAGGCTGTCCGAATCCGACATCGTAATACGTTGGTGGGAAACGCGGTCCATAGACCTGTTCGATTCGGCTTCGACCGACTCGTAGTCCCCGAATGCCGGTGGGAACCGAGTCGGAAAGACCAAACAGTTACCTTCTATTGTAATCGGTCGATCGGAAATGTTTCTGAGTTGGTCGGAAACATGGGTTTTGACACCGGTTAGGAAAATCCGAATGCTGTTCGGAGCCTTTCCAACCGACATCGAAATGAGGCCCCATCTGCGAAGGTACAAATTTTTGAGTCCTACCGCTTAGTGTATCTGACCCACGCTCCATCTTGGTCAGCCTCAAACTCTGGCTTTGTCCTAGTCAAGCGCGACCAGGTGTCCCAAGTTGGTGCTGTTGGTTTTTAAGCACTAGAAAGTGTTTATTCTTTAAACATTTATATCGCCCGTTCTTTACTATGGATTTTTGTTGTATTGGTGTCATTTTAATCATGAAAATATTTCCTGTTTTTATAAATTTGTGTTGGATTTTCATTGTGTGATATGTCTTACTTATTTAATGTATTGGTGTTTTTAAATGCTTTACACACCTGTCTCCTAAGTTAAGCCTGCCTGCTCGTTGCCAGCTACTAAGGGTTAAGCAAGGGAGTATGTGAGAAGTTGGCCTGGCATATGCTGTCCACTAATTATAGTGGGCACCTTGCACCAGTCCAAATCGACTCTTATGGTAGGTAGGTTAAAGACAACCTTATTGAAAGCTATCCTAGTGGTAGCTGTGGAGAGCAGCCTTCAGGCTAAGTCTTGAAGGAATGTAAAGCAGCTTGTTTTACCAGTCTATAATCTCTTGAGTGACCAAATGAAAGAGCACCACACCAGGTATATATTCAAAATATATGTATTTATTACTAAACACACCCTCTAGTCTCTTTATGAGGCTAGAGTTCGAAATACATAGGTTATAAGATCTTAAATCACAGTAATAGCACAAATACACGTTTGGGCCCTAGGGGCGTACCAAACCATATACCAATAAAGTGGTATGCGAACCACGACTGAACTAGACACTAGGCCTAGAGCCTCTAGAAGTGCTTGGACCACAAGGAACCACCCAAGGTAGTGACACAGGGGACCCACGGGAGACGCGTGCAGTGTAAATACACAACCGCGATACGCCGTTAACTTCTATGGAGAAAGTCGGGATCGGGAAAATAGAGGAAAGGGACACTTAGAAGAGGACTAGGACAAAACCCTTTGAGATCTAGGACTTTGAAGAGTCTCTACCCACGGGAGCACCGGAGTACTCGTGTTACCTCACCCAGGGAAGCCGGGTGCATAGGTGCCTTTCGGGGTCGGATTTCGTCGTCGGTTCTTATGGCGATCTGCTGCAAAGTGCTGCTGGCGACCAGGAGAAAAGTGTCCGGGTGGATCCAAGAGTGGATCGGAGTTCGGAAGAACCTGAAAGCAGAGGGGACAGAGTCTGGGTCACTAGCCAGTGACCAGGGAGGCGATGGACAGATGCCCACCGATGTCGAGTGCTTCAGATTCGATGACGGTCGTCTTGACTCTTCAGCCACGAGGTCCGGGAGGCGTTGTCGGCAACCAGGAGCAGGATTCGGGCTGTTGCTCGATGTCTGTCGAGTGCAGAGGTGTCGGCGACCAGATTGGACCCAACAAGCCTTGGCAACGGCAAGTCTCGAGTAAGATGTAGATCGTCGATGATGCAGACCAGCAAGGTCTGGGGAACTCACCCAGCGAGGGTAAGTGAGGGCAGGCCTGGAGCAACCAGACTGCCAAGTAAAGAAAAGATTGGCCTTCGTTAAGGGCTACTAGCCAACGGGCTAGCGACCGCGAAGGGGCCTCGTGACGCCGCACGTGGAGCTGGCTTACAGGACACTCGTGGAGTGGGGGCCAGTGATCTTCGGTGCAGGTGGTGCTGGAGGCTAGGGCTACTCGGAGCCCAAAACACGACTTCTTGGGAGACCCAGAAGATGGTGCACTTGCAAATGTGCTCGGTGTCCAGGGGTCACGGTCTCACGTCACCCACGATAGCCACGGGCCTCAGCTTTGCTGGGGACTCAGGGTAGCCTTGCGAAGTCTGAGAATCCACCTCTGGTGATGCGATGACTTCGGCGTCCGACGGGAGCTTCAGTGATGCGAACCGGACAGATGCTTCTTTGGTGCCTGCCAAGCAGGGGAGTCACTCCTTGACCCCAAGGGAGATTCTTCAGTCCTCTAATCGTGAGTAGAGCGTCGAAGGTCCAGGATTCTGTTTCAGAGTTTCGTCCAGGTATAATCTAAAGTCCTAGGGACTGGGTTCCTACCTTTATTCTAAAAATAGGGGATGGACTACTCTGTGGCCCCACCTATGGGTGGGTCAGGGCAGAGGGGTGGCTACACCCCTTTCCCTTTGTCCAGTTCGCGCCAAAGCAGGGGCTGCAAGCCCCTGATCCGGTTTGAACTGGGGTATGCACAGGGACACCAAATGTGCCCCCAGTGCAGGACTTCAAAGCACCCGAAAGTGCTCCCGCCCAGCCCCAATACACATTGTCCTGTCTGGGGAGGTGGTCACACCTCCCTGGGACAGGAAACCTATTGTCCAGGCCTCCCCTGCCGGAGTTTCGTCCAGCAGCAGGAGGCCAGACTCGTGTCTGTGGCAGCAGCATCCATTTTGTGATGCCAGGCTCTGGAAAGAAGTTACCGGACTCGTCAGAGTTAACATGCCTTTCCCTCTAGAAGGGTGGAATGCTACCCCCGCCGCCAGGATTGGCGGGGGGTAGTATTCCAAGATGTTTGACACCAAACACGACATGTTTAGGTGCAGCCATTCCATAGTTAGCATTTTACCGCGAGGATATAATGCGTTTAAGAGTATATGGTCAGGCTGCACTACAAACAGCATCAGAGATGGTCTCCGAACGCGGCAGAGGGGCCCTGCTCATGCAGGGGCACCCTCTCACATAGGAACCATGCACTCTGCCTTTAGGATTGATAAGGCCTGCCTTAGGAGTGACTTATAGGTTTATATGTGTGTATGCATTTAGTGATATAGGTAACCTATACGACTGCAAGGGGTGCATGCACCACCTTACCCAGGCTGCAGTAGCAGACCTGTGGTGCCAGTTTGGATGGCCTACCAGGGGTGGCATAATACATGCTGCAGCCCCTGGCAGGCCTCTGAGGTGCCTATGCCCTTGGTACATAGTATACCATATACTAGGGACTTACAAGGGCACTCCAGATCCCAATCAGTGATGTGCCTAAGGCACATGGAGACCCTTTTAAAGAGGAAACAGCTAGGCTGGGGTTCTGAATAGCAGGGCCCCAGCCAGACTAATGTCGAAAACCAGTGAAGTATCAGCAAAAAGTGGGGGTACCCCTGTGAAGCAGATCCTACTCTCCTACACAACCCCCCAAACGTAGGGACATTAAACTAACCTTGCCCAGTTAAGTCTTCATGTTCTAAGTGGAAATACCTAGAGAGTCCATCTGCATTCGCATGGTTACTCCCAGGCCTATGTTCCACTGTAAAGTCCATCCCCTGTAGGGAAATGGACCACCTAAGCAGTTTGGGGTTTTCACCCTTCATTTGTTTTAGCCATAAGAGGGGCTTATGGTCTGTCTGAACCAGGAAGTGTGTACCAAACAAGTATGGCCTCAACTTCTTCAGAGCCCAGACCACAGCAAAGGCCTCCCTCTCTATGGCTGACCAACGTTTCTCTCTAGGGGTCAGCCTTCTGCTAATAAAAGCTACTGGCTGATCCTGACCTTCTTCATTCAATTGTGACAGTACAGCCCCTACCCCCAATTCAGATGCATCAGTTTGAACAATGAACTTCTTGGAGTAATCAGGACTCTGCAGAATTGGAGCAGTGCACATGGCCTGCTTGAGGTCATCAAATGCCTTTTGACAGCTAACTGTCCACTGAACCTTTTTGGGCATTTTCTTAGAAGTTAAGTCATTCAAGGGTGTCACTATTGATCCATACCCCTTGACAAATCTCCTATAATACCCAGTCAGGCCTAAGAAGGCTCTCACCTGAGTCTGGGTAGTGGGAGCAGTCCAGTCCATGATGGTCTGGATCTTGCTCTGCAAAGGTTGAACCTGGCCTCCACCCACAAGGTGGCCCAGGTACACAACCTGACTCTGCCCTATCTGGCACTTGGTGGCCTTGATAGTCAGGCCTGCCTTTTGCAGGGCCTGTAAAACATTCCTGAGGTGGACCAGGTGATCCTCCCAGGTGGAGCTAAAGACAGCAATATCATCTAGATAAGCTGCACTATAGGCTTCCAGTCCTGTGAGAACTGTGTTCACCAACCTCTGGAAAGTGGCAGGTGCATTTTCAGACCAAAGGGCATCACCACAAATTGATAATGCCCACTAGGGGTTGAAAATGCTGTTTTGGGCTTTGCAGCATCAGCTAGTCTGATCTGCCAGTAGCCAGCTGTTAGGTCAAATGTGCTGAGATATTTGGCAGAGGCCAAAGTATCTATGAGCTCATCTGCCCTGGGTATTGGATGGGCATCAGTCCTAGTGACTGCATTGAGGCCTCTGTAGTCTACACAAAACCTCATCTCTCTTTTCCCACCACTGGTGTGAGGTTTAGGTACTAGGACTACTGGACTAGCCCAAGGGCTATCTGAGGGCTCAATCACTCCCAATTCCAACATCTTCTGGACTTCAGTCCTGATACAGTCCCTGACATGGTCAGGTTGCCTATAAATCTTGTTTTTAATAGGCAGACTGTCCCCAGTGTCCACTTCATGAGTGCACCAGGTGGTCTGACTGGGTGTCAGTGAAAACATATGCCTAAACTGATTGAGGACTTGCCTGCAATCAGTTTGTTGCTGGGTAGTGAGGCTGCCTGCCAAGGCTACACCATCAACTGACCCATCGTCAGGGTTCTGTGAGAGCAGGTCAGGGAGTGGGTCACTCTCTTCCTCCTGCCCTTCATCAGTAGCCATGAGCAAGCCCATGTCTGCCCTGTCCACATATGGCTTAAGTCGGTTGACATGGAGAACCCTTTGGGGACTCCTGGGTGTTCCTAGGTCCACTAAGTAAGTGACCTCACCCTTCTGTTCAACAATAGTGTGGGGTCCACTCCACTTGTCTTGGAGAGCTGCTGGGGCCACTGGCTCCAACACCCACACCTTCTGTCCTGGCTGGTAAACAGTCAGAACAGCCTTTTGGTCATGCCAGGCCTTCTGCAGTTCCTGGCTAGCCTCAAGGTTTTTGGTTGCCTTTTTCATGTACTCAGCCATCCTGGAGCGGAGACCAAGTACATAGTCCACTATATCTTGCTTTGGGGGCTTGAGAGGTAACTCCCATCCTTCCTTCACCAAGCACAGTGGACCCCTCACAGGGTGGCCAAACAGAAGTTCAAAAGGGCTGTAACCAACCCCCTTCTGAGGCACCTCCCTATATGCGAATAAAAGGCAGGGCAAGAGTATGTCCCATCTACGCCTAAGCTTTTCTGGGAGCCCTTTAATCATGCCCTTCAAGGTTTTGTTGAATCTCTCAACTAAACCATTGCATTGTGGGTGAATGGGTGTGGTGAACTTATAAGTAACTCCACACTCCTTCCACATTGCTTTTAAGTAACCAGACATGAAGTTTGCACCCCTGTCCGATACTACCTCCTTAGGAAAGCCCACTCTTGAGAAGATTCCCAGGAGGGCCCTTGCCACCATAGGTGCTGTAGTGGTCCTGAGGGGAATAGCTTCTGGGTACCTGGTGGCATGATCCACTACCACCAGGATAAACCTGTGCCCAGAGGCTGTTTGGGGATCCATGGGACCAACAATGTCAATCCCTACCCTCTCAAAGGGCACCCCCACCACAGGTAGTGGTATCAGGGGGCCTTTGTAGTGCCACCTGCTTTGCCACTGGCCTGGCAGGTTACACAGGAGCGACAAAACTCCTTACTGTCTTCAGACATGTGGGGCCAGTGAAAGTGAGGGACAATTCTGTCCCAAGTCTTGTTCTGGCCCAGGTGTCCTGCTAAGGGAATATCATGGGCTAGGGTCAATAGGAAGCCCCTGAACTTCAAAGGTATTACCAACCTCCTGGTAGCACCAGGCTTGGGGTCTCTACTCTCTGAGTACAGGAGTCCATCATCCCAATACACTGTATGGGGACCACTAGCTTTCCCAGCAGCCTCAGCAGCAGCTTGCTGTCTGAGGGGTTCAAGGAGGGGCAGCTCTGCTGCTCCTGGCTCAGATCTGCCCTAGAAGGTCCCCCTGTCCCCAAGAACTCAACCTGTTCAGGTTCAAGTTCCTCTGGGACAGTTCCTTCTTCAGGGCTGAGATCATCCCCCTCAAGGGACTGATCTTCCTCCTGAGCCAAGGGGAAGGCTCTGCCTTAACCCTACTACTCCTCCTCTTGGAAGGCACTTGGTCCATTCTTCCAGAATCCAAGGCCTGTTCAGTTTTAGACAGTTTAGCTTGTGACCTGGTCACAGCAAACACATCTGCAGGGATCCCCAGCATTTCTGCATGGGTCCTGAGCTCCACTTCTGCCCAAGCAGAAGTCTCTAAGTCATTGCCAAGCAAGCATTCGACTGGTAGGTTTGCACTTACCACAACCTTCTTAAGGCCAGTTACCCCTCCCCAGGAGAAGTTAACAACTGCCAGAGTATGGTCTGTTCTGTCATTGCTAGCATTGGTCACTTGGTACATTTCACCAAGTATAACTTGCCCAGGTAGCACAAGGTCTTGTGTCACCATTGTGACACTTGCCCCTGTGTCCCTAAATGCCAAAGCCTCTCGTCCATTGATTAAAGGCTGTTGTCTGTACTTGCCCAGATTACTGGGACTCACAGTGGAGGTCACATCCATGCCTCCATCACAGACTAACACAGCCTGAGTCAGTTCCCTGACTAAGTCAGAGCCCAACTCAGTTCCCAGGGTGAACCCTACTAAACCCTTTGCTGGAGCACCTCCACCAACTGTACTAGGGGGAACAGGTGCCTTAGGGGCATTGGTGGGTGCTGGACTGGAGTCTTTGGACTTGGTGCAATCACTGGTCCAGTGGGTCTTTTGCTTACAGACCTTGCACCATGGTTTTCTTTGGCCTTTACCCTTGGTAGACTGGGAATCCCCACCAGAAGAAGATTTTTGGGGGCCTGATGAAGACTTTTGATCTTTACCCTTCTCCCCACCCTTGTCAGAGTTCTTAGCATCTTGCTTCTTGGTTTCCCCACCTTGGTTCTGTACCTTCTGCTTCACCCTGGTTCTGACCCATTTGTCTGCCTTCTTTCCCAATTCTTGGGGAGAGGTCAGATCAGAGTCAACCAGGTACTGATGCAACAGCTGGTTTTGACAGTTATTAAGAATCTGCTCCCTCATTATCAGATTATACAATCCTGAGAAGTCACACACCTTACTGCCCATCAACCAGCCTTCCAGAGCCTTGGCAGAACAATCCACATAGTCTACCCAGTCTTGAGTCTGTGCTTTTTGGGTGTCTCTGAACTTCAACCTGTACTGTTCAGTGGTTAGGCCAAACCCATCAATAAGAGCACTCTTCAAGACCTTGTAATTGTCAGCATCCTCCTCTCTAACAGTGAGGAGCTTGTCTCTACCTTTGTCAGCAAAGGAGAGCCACAAGATTGCTGCCCACTGCTCCTGAGGGACCTTCTGTACTTTACAGGCCCTCTCTAAAGCAGTTATCCATTTGTGGATATCATCCCCACTCTGGTAGGGAGGGACAATCTTGCTCAGGTTCCTATGGTCATAGGACCTTTCCCTATCTCTAGGGACATGGCTGCCACCATGGGACTCTAGTCCCAACTTTCTTCTCTCTTTAAGGAGATCTAGGGATTCTCTATCTAAAGCCAATTGCTTCTTCCTGATCTCCAGTTGAGTTTCCTCATACTGGACCAGTCTCTTTCTTCTCTCATGAGAGGATTCCCTCCTGTGAGAAGAAACAGAGCTCCCTATTGAGGTGCCAGAGTGGTTAGACTCCTGAGAAGGAGACCTAGACTTTCTGAGCACACTCATAATCCTTCCTGGGGGACAAAGGTGTGGTTCTCCAGATCCTCATCCTCATCTTCCCCAGAAGGGATTGGGTTTTCCAGGTCAGGGTCATTGTCACCCTCCTGGTCAGTTTCAGAGGGAGGCTGGGGGTAGTAGTACCCCTGGTCCCTTCCTCATCTGCTGGCCCACCCTCTGCTCCTACCCCTTCAGTCTCTGAAGACTTACTAAGATCATAAGCCACCAACAACTCCTGGAGGTGTTGGGTGGTGGGACTTTGGCCTGTCCTTAATTTCCTCACGTTACACAAAGCTCTCAGTTCCAAGAATGGGAGTGTGTCATACTTGGAGGGGAAGCTCAATGGCTTCCTGCAGGGCATCTTTGGATCCTGCTTTTAAAGACATTACTAGTGTGGTGTGGTGTATGCACTACCTACTCTAGTGTGGCCTACTAAACTCTCTTGAGTTGTAGAAAGGGTTGTGCTATCCCTTAACACACAACTCTAAGTTCAGTAGAACTTACTGATATTCTAAGCTTAAATTATATGTACCTTAGGTACCTTTAGTGGTTTTCAGTTGATCAATTCAATTGAGATTATCTGGTAAAACAATAGCAAGCTGGAATCCCACACGCTGCACACCAATGTGAGAAGTTGGCCTGGCATATGCTGTCCACTAATTATAGTGGGCACCTTGCACCAGTCCAAATCGACTCTTATGGTAGGTAGGTTAAAGACAACCTTATTGAAAGCTATCCTAGTGGTAGCTGTGGAGAGCAGCCTTCAGGCTAAGTCTTGAAGGAATGTAAAGCAGCTTGTTTTACCAGTCTATAATCTCTTGAGTGACCAAATGAAAGAGCACCACACCAGGTATATATTCAAAATATATGTATTTATTACTAAACACACCCCTCTAGTCTCTTTATGAGGCTAGAGTTCGAAATACATAGGTTATAAGATCTTAAATCACAGTAATAGCACAAATACACGTTTGGGCCCTAGGGGCGTACCAAACCATATACCAATAAAGTGGTATGCGAACCACGACTGAACTAGACACTAGGCCTAGAGCCTCTAGAAGTGCTTGGACCACAAGGAACCACCCAAGGTAGTGACACAGGGGACCCACGGGAGACGCGTGCAGTGTAAATACACAACCGCGATACGCCGTTAACTTCTATGGAGAAAGTCGGGATCGGGAAAATAGAGGAAAGGGACACTTAGAAGAGGACTAGGACAAAACCCTTTGAGATCTAGGACTTTGAAGAGTCTCTACCCACGGGAGCACCGGAGTACTCGTGTTACCTCACCCAGGGAAGCCGGGTGCATAGGTGCCTTTCGGGGTCGGATTTCGTCGTCGGTTCTTATGGCGATCTGCTGCAAAGTGCTGCTGGCGACCAGGAGAAAAGTGTCCGGGTGGATCCAAGAGTGGATCGGAGTTCTGGAAGAACCTGAAAGCAGAGGGGACAGAGTCTGGGTCACTAGCCAGTGACCAGGGAGGCGATGGACAGATGCCCACCGATGTCGAGTGCTTCAGATTCGATGACGGTCATCTTGACTCTTCAGCCACGAGGTCCGGGAGGCGTTGTCGGCGACCAGGAGCAGGATTCGGGCTGTTGCTCGATGTCTGTCGAGTGCAGAGGTGTCGGCGACCAGATTGGACCCAACAAGCCTTGGCAACGGCAAGTCTCGAGTAAGATGTAGATCGTCGATGATGCAGACCAGCAAGGTCTGGGGAACTCACCCAGCAAGGGTAAGTGAGGGCAGGCCTGGAGCAACCAGACTGCCAAGTAAAGAAAAGATTGGCCTTTGTTAAGGGCTACTAGCCAACGGGCTAGCGACCGCGAAGGAGCCTCGTGACGCCGCACATGGAGCTGGCTTACAGGACACTCGTGGAGTGGGGGCCAGTGATCTTCGGTGCAGGTGGTGCTGGAGGCTAGGGCTACTCGGAGCCCAAAACACGACTTCTTGGGAGACCCAGAAGATGGTGCACTTGCAAATGTGCTCGGTGTCCAGGGGTCACGGTCTCACGTCACCCACGATAGCCACGGGCCTCAGCTTTGCTGGGGACTCAGGGTAGCCTCGGCGAAGTCTGAGAATCCACCTCTGGTGATGCGATGACTTCGGCGTCCGACGGAGCTTCAGTGATGCGAACCGGACAGATGCTTCTTTGGTGCCTGCCAAGCAGGGGAGTCACTCCTTGACCCCAAGGGAGATTCTTCAGTCCTCTAATCGTGAGTAGAGCGTCGAAGGTCCAGGATTCTGTTTCAGAGTTTCGTCCAGGTATAATCTAAAGTCCTAGGGACTGGGTTCCTACCTTTATTCTAAAAATAGGGGATGGACTACTCTGTGGCCCCACCTATGGGTGGGTCAGGGCAGAGGGGTGGCTACACCCCTTTCCCTTTGTCCAGTTCGCGCCAAAGCAGGGGCTGCAAGCCCCTGATCCGGTTTGAACTGGGGTATGCACAGGGACACCAAATGTGCCCCCAGTGCAGGACTTCAAAGCACCCGAAAGTGCTCCCGCCCAGCCCCAATACACATTGTCCTGTCTGGGGAGGTGGTCACACCTCCCTGGGACAGGAAACCTATTGTCCAGGCCTCCCCTGCCGGAGTTTCGTCCAGCAGCAGGAGGCCAGACTCGTGTCTGTGGCAGCAGCATCCATTTTGTGATGCCAGGCTCTGGAAAGAAGTTACCGGACTCGTCAGAGTTAACATGCCTTTCCCTCTAGAAGGGTGGAATGCTACCCCCGCCGCCAGGATTGGCCGGGGGTAGTATTCCAAGATGTTTGACACCAAACACGACATGTTTAGGTGCAGCCATTCCATAGTTAGCATTTTACCGCGAGGATGTAATGCGTTTAAGAGTATATGGTCAGGCTGCACTACAAACAGCATCAGAGATGGTCTCCGAACGCTGCAGAGGGGCCCTGCTCATGCAGGGGCACCCTCTCACATAGGAACCATGCACTCTGCCTTTAGGATTGATAAGGCCTGCCTTAGGAGTGACTTATAGGTTTATATGTGTGTATGCATTTAGTGATATAGGTAACCTATACGACTGCAAGGGGTGCATGCACCACCTTACCCAGGCTGCAGTAGCAGACCTGTGGTGCCAGTTTGGATGGCCTACCAGGGGTGGCATAATACATGCTGCAGCCCCTGGCAGGCCTCTGAGGTGCCTATGCCCTTGGTACATAGTATACCATATACTAGGGACTTACAAGGGCACTCCAGATCCCAATCAGTGATGTGCCTAAGGCACATGGAGACCCTTTTAAAGAGGAAACAGCTAGGCTGGGGTTCTGAATAGCAGGGCCCCAGCCAGACTAATGTCGAAAACCAGTGAAGTATCAGCAAAAAGTGGGGGTACCCCTGTGAAGCAGATCCTACTCTCCTACAGAGTAATTTATTGAGACCTTGACTGAGCCTTATATTGAGATTGTGGCCTTATTACTAGTGACAGGTCCCTACCTAAACCTACTAATAAACCACCTTCCAACAGGGGTCAATTCTTTTTTTTTAATAATATCCGTGCTACAAGAATATACCTGGCAGTAATTGGCAGTTAAAAACAAGCCACCTCACGATCTACCCTAAATAGGGCGGACAGTCGGATGGCTTATCTTCAACAGTCCATACTCTGTCAGGCCGTTGGAGAACGTTTTACACCGATGGAGTAAATTTTACTCCATCTGTGTAAAACATATGGTCTGCCTAGCTCTAAAACAGGTGGGTGGACCTTGAATTTGGTGCACAAGGTACTCTGTCACCATTGCGACACAGTAGCCTGTCTGCCAAACTCTAAATCAGACCCGTCGTCTCACCTAGCGCAAATCAGTGCTGACCCTGTTCTTCATGGGAACAGTTCATCCTAAACCTTGGTCACCTCGCCCATTCATCCTGCGCCCCACTCTATTTTTATTTAGTACATTTGAGATTCACACCCCCTGATTCTCATTTGAAGCTATTCCCCTGCCCTTTATTTCTATGGAGTGATGGGTGGTATCTCCCCGTTAGATCAAAAGATCGCAAGTAATTCTCTCTGGACTGGCGAATATGTGACTCCGGTGATACAGGGTCTATTCCAAATGTTTCCCCTGTCTAGGAGCAACTAATGGGCTAAAATCTTCAAACATTCACCACCTACTTTAAGCACCACCTGCTTTAGGGAGGGTAAGAGAGAGGAAATGTAGTGGGTGGCAGGATACCAGGAATTTGCTTCTTAATAATGGGTTTGGCAGTAGAGGAATGTTAAAGGTCTTGAGTTTACTTGTGAGATATTGTGTGAATGTTACGGACACTTATTTTACACTGACTGAAGGCAGTGGCGGCTCGCACGCATAGGGAGTGCTGCGGGGCGGTGGGGCGGGGAGGGTCTGGGTGGAGGGGTAGTGGAGTCGGACATACGACGGGCAGGAGTAAAGTAAGTAAATAAATAAATAAAACTATTTACCTTGCGCTCGCTGCATCGCCGAGTTGGAGATGCAGCGAGCGCAAGGTAAATAGTTTTATTAATTTATTTACTTACTTTACTCCTGCCCGTCGTATGTCCGACTCCACTACCCCCCCACCCAGCCCCTCCCCGCCTCACCGCCCCACAGCACTCCCTCTGCGAGCCGCCACTGACTGAAGCTGATGACACTTGCAAATGATGTAGGCCTTGATAATGAAAGAGTTTGTCAAGGACACATTCAACAAATAACCTGTATTCTGAAGCCTTGATAGGAGCAATGTGAGCCCCATCAACCTACTCATTACCAGATCTACTTTCTGCAAGACTCTAACAGGCAGCGGTACTGATATATAGGGGGAAGGGTGTTGGGATGAGAGAGAAAAGACAAGGGACAACTGAAGCCTGGTCAAACCCTCCTACTTTTCAGGAGGACGCTCATCGGGAAAAGGGTTCCATTCAGGGCTGCAGCTTTTGCACCTGCGTGTCAACTCCAGCTCATGAGAAGCACTAAGGGGCATATTATCAACGAGGCGATAAACAATTATCGCCGCTTTTGCGTCCGTTTTCGGACGAAAAGCGGCGATAATTTTATCGCCTAATCAGCAAGGTCACGCTATCGCGTGAATCCTTGCATTATCGCCCTTTCCCGCAACGCCCATCTTTGCATCGCTAATGAGATGCAAAGTGGGCGTTACTGGGCGTACCCCGGATGGACTACGTTGCAAATATCGCTGATGTTCACATCGCGATATTTACAAGGCAGCCCACATGATTTTAGCAGAGGTTAGATTTTGGTGAAAACGGCCGTTTTCGCCAAACTCTAACGTCTGCTAAAATCCTGACTTAGCCATCCCTAACATAGGGGGTGGATTCTGCTGATACGACCACAGGGTCGTATCAGCAAGGTTATCGCCGCTTTGCAGGGAACAACGCTGGAAAACCAGCGATGTTCCCTGCAAAACGGCGATAACCTCGCTATCTCTGGAATTTTTATCGCCCTGGAGAAACGCGTTGTTAATAACACGCTACCAGGGCGATAATTTCCAGAGATAGCCTGCGATAGGACTATTATCGCAAAGCACGGCCAGCGATAATTATCGCTGGCCGTTGATAATATGCCCCTGACTTTTTTAACCCATGTTCATGTGTCACTCACAGTACTCACTGTTCACAACAACTAAAGACCTGTTTCCAATTATTATCTGCATGAATACCGGACTCGCACGATCAACAGATTTGTCAACCCAGTGTGGTGTCTTTTCACTCTATGGTCTGCTGTGAACCCTTGCACACTTGAATATAATACATGATTATCTCTTTGCTGAATAGCACTACCATTGCTTACTTACATGAACCATATCGCTCACTTTTTGCATTTTTTCTACATTAGTCGTTCAAATAGGTCAGGGCGAAATTAACATTATGCTGACTAATTTGGGGAATTTTGAGTCATGCTTGTTACATAAAATTCCCCAGATTACACCATTAAGCTGTGTCCCATAATGATATACTATTCCCAGTAAAAATGTACCAAGAGCACATGACATCAACAGAACACGAGCTGCTGTTTTTGAGGTGCTTTCGTGTTTTGTGCACTACTTTTTAGTTTGAAATGCACCTGTGTGTCAAGAAGTGACACAAAAATGCATTTAGAAAATATAGCACTAAATGATGGATTTATATTTCAGCTTAGTAAACGTAATTTTGCAGACATTTCATGTAATTATGTAAAAGAAAATCATGCAAATTTCACATACACCTATGAATATATAAATATCAAGCTTTTAAAATGAACGAATGTTACTTCACAGTTTTTTTAGGAAGTTATCTTTGTTCTTGATGCTCACCAAAATACATTTTTGTAGATAGTAGCAAACACCAAGGGCCATTGAGGATTTGTGTCCCTATGTTTCAGCTGGTGAATATTTATTCAGAAGCTTGCTAACACGATGTTGCCTCTCTGGAACCAACTGAATAACTGGCTCTGGTATCTTGGTGGTTGTGGCCTTTATAGAAGGGGCACACGCAAGATGGCTGCCAATACCAGAAATCTGTTGTTGGGATGCGTAACAACTCCAATGGGTGTGTCAGTTCTCCACCCTTGTATCTGAGTTAAAGGAGGGGTGAAGCCACTAAACAGTGCTTAATTTGAGCCAGTGGTTGCAAGTGAAGCCCACTGGCACTCATTTTTGGGAACCAACACTTATGTTTTCCTCATTATACTTTGACCCAGATCAAGAAAGAGAAAACACAAAAAGAGAAAGGAGGAGGAAGAGAAAGACAGAAAAACAATGATAAAGAAAGAAAGCAGGGATGAAATAGAACCTAAAAGAGTGAGATAAAGGGCAAGAAGATGTCTGGTTGTGGGTGAAAGATGCATGAGGCAGAATCAAGACTACTCAGAACCCCTGACAACTGATTGCATCAGCTTCTGACTTCTGAGCAAAACTTTGTGCCCCAGCAGTGATAGTAAGCACTGAATGATGTAACACCACACCTTAATCACTGTGCTCTAGCACAATAGTTAAAATTCTCTCCATCTTGTTGACCTTGAGAGAGAAGCAATAGAGAAACAATTTATAGTTTCAGTTGGGTGCATGCCACATCTAGGAGCAGGAGCATGACAGGATTATGCAAATTCCCATAGACTCTTTAGATATGGCTGCAGCCCGAACCACTGGATGGAATTACACCAGATTTAGCAGAAAGCTAGCTTTTGGTCCGCAGATTGTGCTTTTTGTTATTTGGTGTAAATACCTTCAGTAGTTTGTGAGATATTAAAGAAAATTCAGATTTTGTTTAATAATCTTTTGTGAAGTCTTTGTGAATAATGACGAGCTTGTGCAGAGATCTGCAGAGCTTTGATTGGCTGCCAACACTTCAACTAAGAAGTGTTGGGAGCCATCTGGGACTTGGCATCTGGTAAGTTCCACACAAAAATGTAAAAGAAATAAAAGGGGGCAGGGCAGGGTAGGGGTACCCTTACCCCCAAGCTTTGGTCTTAGGGTCCTAGAGAGACCCTTCCAGGGTATAAAAGCCCTTTTTATATAATTTGTTATGCAAAATCACGACAAATTAGTGGCAAAAATGAAGAAAAAAAAACAAGTGTGGTCTCCCACGCTTCTTTATAATAAATCCCCCAGGTGGGCCAGGTCCTAAGGCATGTGCACATATTTTTAAATTGATGGAGAGGGGCGCAACGTGCTCATGCACTCACAGCCCCATTCAGAGACTCAAGCACCCACTCACAGACCCACTCAGACGCTCATACACCCACTCAGAGACCCACTTAGACACTCATGCACCCACTCACAAACCCACTCAGAGACTCATGCACCCACTCACAGACCCACTAAGAGACACATGCACTCTTCAAAGACCCACTGAGAAACTCATGCACGCACTCACAGACCCACTCGGAGACTTGTGCACTCACTCACAGACCCACTCAGACACTCATGTACCCACTTACAGACCCACTTAGACAGTCATGCACCCACTCACAGACCCACTCAGAGACTCATTCACCCACTCACAGACCTATTCAGATACTCACACACCCACTGACAGACCCACTAAGACACTCACAGACCTACTGAGCTACCCATGCACTCACTCACACACTCCCTGTCAAAGGTTAGTGGTTACAGTTAGGAAATAAAATGAAGAAATCCTTAGGAATTCACTTAAAAACCAAAGGTTACAGGGACATTATAGTAAGGAAACAACATTAAAAAAAAACTAGAAATTCACTGAAAAACTAAAGGTTACAGAGAGGTTATAGTTAGGCTCAGATATTACTCGTACAAAACCAGTGAAATTCTACAGTTATAGTTACCTGAGCTAACTATAACACACGCCCCGCAATGCCCTGCGTATGACCTCACATATTACATCACTCATGACATGGTCAGTGACATCACTGATGATATTTCAAATGACATCACTGATGACATCATCCACAGAACCACTCACACACCTGCTCACACCCCCATACAACCTCTTCTATGCCCACTCACACACCCACACAACCAAGCAAGGTTCTTTATTTATGATCAATTGAAATCATTACATATAGACACCTAAAATCAAACTTAGCAATGTATCACATAATAAACTCACTTAAAATCATAGCTCTCGATCATAAAACAAAAATGATATGGAGCTTTACTGTCCCTTCCAACTTTGCCGTTGTAAAGTCTGGTTCTTATTTTTTTGTTTTCGAGCTTATACTTCTGGCGCGGTTGGGTCACTGGGACCAGGGAAGTACTTTACATGATATGGAATGTCTTATAATTTGAATCCTTTGCAACTTACTGATGTAATCAACAAATTAACTTCAGGGATGCAACTTCCTTTGGATCTTTCTAGGAGGTAGATCTTTTGTTACGTAACTTGATGCTGTCTATAAGCTCCTTACTCTATTAATTTAGCATTGATGTGGGGTGCGGGTCATTTCTTATGTTGGGGTATGCTTCTGCCAACCAAGGTCTACGGCTTGGTAGTTGCTTTGGTTGTATTTGAAAGAGTCGTCTGAATTAAATCAATACATTTCCACAGCCTGGCTAGGGTCTGTGTTGTTTTGGGGTGAAGCACAGATCGGAGGCTTCTCTGCAACGTCTCAGGCTATTGGTCCTGCATAGCAGGAAAATTACACCAAGAAAGCTAGCTCTTGGTCGAGAAAGAGCTCTTTTTATTTGGTGTAAATCCATTCAGTAGTTTTGAAGATATTAAAGGAACACCAAATTTGTATATCTAGAGGCGCAGACCCTTCACAAATCTTACCGATCTTGTGCAGAGATCTGATTGGCTGCCAACACTTCAACCAGGAAGTGTTGGTAGCCATTTTCGGACTTGGGCTCAGCCAAGTCCCAAACAAAAATGTTAAAAAAAGAGAAGGGGGCAGGGTAGGAAGACCCTGATCCCCTAGGCCATGTGGTGGGGTCTCCCCGGGACCCCGCCCGGGCCGAAAAGCGTTAAAAATATATATTTTAGGGTGAAAATCACAAAAATGAATGACTCCAGTGGAAAAAAAAAGTGCAGTCACCCACGCTTGTTTATATTTCCTCCCCTCGGTGGGCCAATTCCATGTGCACTGCTTTTTAATAAATGTGGGGCTCCAAAGTGCCCCGGGACCGCAACCTTCGAGGGGCTTGATTTTTAAATTGGACGGGGGTCTCACTGACCCCCCCTCTTAAGGCTGTAAAGAGACCCAGGAACCACAACCTCCCGGGGCTTAATTGTTATATTGGAGGGGCCATGCAGACCCCCTCCTAGGGGCCTTAGGAGCCCCAGGCAACACCACCTACCCAGGGCTTAAATTGTAAATTGGAGGGGGGCTGAACAGATCCCCCTCCGTGGCCCCGTAGGTCCCCGGGGACCATCACCTCCCTGGGGCCAGCAATACAAAATAAAGGGGAAGGGGGTTGCACAGTCCCCCTTCTTTTGCAGGATTTGGACCCGGGGACCACCACCTCCCTAGGGCAGGCCCTTCAACTTGATAGGAGGGGGGAATGCAGCATCCCTCCTGGAGCCATTAATGGACCTGTGTACCACCACCCCCCAGGGCCTGCTCTCTATTTCCCGAGGTGTCCACCCTCGGGAGATAGCAGTTTCCTTTCGCTTGACAGGAGCTTTGACAGTTGTAACTCCGCTCCCAGGGGTGGGAGCAGGGAAACTGCTCCTGCACGCTGGGAGCGGCCCCTCAACTGCAGGCAAGAAAACAGATAAAGAAATTTCTCCCAAACGCGGGGAGTAGCATTTTTGGCTGGTCCCTGCATGCAGGAGCAATGCCGGCTCCCGGATATTAAGGCTCCCCCCACACTCCCCAACTCTGCAGAATGGGTACCCTGGGTGGGATCCACAGCACCCAGCATCAAGAGGCCGGGCACTGGGGGATGGGGACACCAGTGCTGAAATCAGCCTAAGGAGGGAGGCCGCATGGCCCCCCCTTTCCATGCAAACCTCGTTGATCTATTGGAGCGCAATATAATCTGGGGTGACTTATCGTCTCCTGGTGAGTGCAGGGTCCATGGTTCTCTCTTCTAATCACCCTGAGTATGCAAATGCCAAACATCATCTGCAGGGCCTGGCCATTTGGCCCGCCCCATTTTCCTTTTCCTACATTGATGAACAGCCTACCTAAATGTCCCCCATGTGCGTTTCCTGCCAATTCTGGTGACGTTTTCTTCATGCAGAGGAATACGAGGACATCTTCACCAAACAAACAAGCACTTACTTCATATAGTTAAGAGGAACTACCCTTGTTGGGTGGAGATTCACCTCTTTGTAGTCTTGTCCTGTTCTTTAGAAGGGGACTCATGTTATTACTGATTTATGGATGAAGATGCTTAAGGAACAGTCACATTGCTGGAATTACATCCTCACAAGTTCACTGGAGACAGTACCTCATGGTCCTTTACGCAGCTGTAGAGTAGAATATGCACTAGATGTTTACCCAAAGAAATAGCACTTACTAATTAACCAGTAGGAAGTACTCCAGATGTGTAGAGATGTTTGGGAAAACTGTGGACTTCTCTTGGAAAAAATGAGGTTCCATTATGGCGCTGATGCTCATTTCACAGAAATTAAACCTCAGCAGGAAGCACTTACAAATATAAACATAGCAGGTGCCCCAGTTAAAGCTTCACTTCTGTAAAATACAAATAATCCTAATTTCTGGTGCTTGGTGAAGGCAAAGCAAGTTTATTTCCTCTGCAATTCAACGTTGAAAAACAAAAACCTTAATTAAGATGAACATATCATTGATCTATTGGAGCGCAATCTGATCTGTAGTGAGAGTAATGAGTGGTTCTCCCTTTTAATTACTCTGATTATCCAAATGCCTAAAATCAACTGCAAGGTTCGGCCGTTTGGCCCCGCCCAATTTTCCTTAGTAGTATGCAAAGGTCCTCCCGCCTTTTCCCACGTTGATGGACAGCTTCCCGAAAGACCCCCAGACGCTTCCCTCCGATTTTGGTGAAAGGTTCTTGACGCAGAAGAATACAAAGACATCTCCACCAAACAAATAGACACTTACTTCATAAAGTTAAGAGGAAATACCCTTGTTTGGTGAAGATTCCCCTCTTTGTAGGCTTGTCATCTTCTCTAGCAAGGATTCATGTTATTACAGATTTGTGGATCAAGACCTTGGGAACAATCTCATTTCCATAATTACATGCACACAAGGTCAGTGGAGACATTTCCTTGTGGTCCTTTACACACTGGAGTGTAGATTGTGCACTAGACATTTACCCAACGAGGTAGCACTTACTAACTAGCCAATACAAAGTACTCCCATTAGATAGATATTTTGTTGCAAAATTGTGGACTCTTGTTGGATAAAGGAGCAGGTGAGGTTCTGTTTTGGCCCATTCACTCACATGGCTACTGACACACCCACGCAGACACTCAGATACCCACTCATGCATCCATTCAGCCACTCTCACAAATACTCACACAGCCACTCACGCACCCGGTCACACACCCCTACAGTCCTTGATAGATATACTCAGAGACCCAGAGAACCACTCATACACTCAGACACCCACTCATACACCCATACAGTCACTCACACAACTACAAAACCACTCACACAGCTATTCACAGACCCATACAGCCACTCACACACCCAGTCGCTGCCCCATACAGCCACTCACACACCCACAAAACCACTCACACACCCAATAAAACACCTGTACAGCCACTCACACAGCCACTCACAGACCCATGGAGCCACTCACACAACCAGTCACCGACCCATACAGCCACTAAAACACCCACTCACACACCATCAAAACTACTAACAGACCCATACAGCCTTTCACACACCCACTCACAGACCCATAGAGCCACTCACACACTTACTCTCAAAGGTTATAGGTTACAGTTAGGAAATAACATTTTAAAAATCCTTCGAAATTCACTAAAAAAACCAAAGGTTAGAGGGACGTTATAGTTAGGAAATAGGAATAAAATACCTTAGAAATTCACTCCAAAATTCAAAGGTTACAGGGACAATATAGTTAGGAAATAGAATTTAAAAAACTTAGAAACTCTGAAAAAAACAAAGGTTACAAGGACGTTATAGTTAGGGTCAAATTTCACTTATACAAAACCAGTGAAATTCAGCAGTTATAGTTACCTGAGGTAACTATAACATGCCCCCGCAATGCACTGCTTATGACCTAATATATTACATCACTCACGGCAGGGTCAGTGACATCACTGATGATATCGCTGATGACAACTTAAATGACATCACTGAAGACATCATCCAAAGAACCACTTACATATCCACCCACATACACACACTACCACTCATATACCAATCAATCAATCAGGGAATTGTAAGCGCTACTCACCCGTGAGGGTCTCAAGGTGCTGAGGGGGGGAAGTCCGCAGATCTGTTTAGCGGACGAACCAGGTCTTGAGGGTCTTCCTGAAGGTGTTCAGGGAGGGGGCGCGTCTGATGTCTGCCGGTAGCTCGTTCCAGGTCTTGGCTGCAATGCTAGAGAAGGATCTTCCACCTACTCTGGCTCTGTGGATGCGTGGGGTTTCGGCCAGTGCGAGGTTGGAAGATCGGAGGTTTCTTTAGGGTACGTGGAAGTTGATTCTGTCGTTGAGGTATTTGGGTCCGTTGTTGTGTAGGCATTTGTAGGCGTGAGTGAGGATTTTGAAAGTGACTCTTTTCTACACGGGGAGCCAGTGGAGACTTCGTAGGTGTTGGCTGATGTGTTCGTGTCGGGGGTTGCCAAGGACGAGTCTGGTGGCGGTTTTCTGTATTGTTTGGAGTTTGCGGAGTAGGGACTTGTTGATGCCGGTGTAGAGTGCATTTCCATAGTCCAGTCTGCTGGTGATGAGTGCATGGGTGACTGTCTTCCTTGACTCAGGGGGGATCCACTTGAAGGTCTTGCAGAGGATGTGGAGGGTGTTGAAGCAGCTGGAGGTGACGGCGTTGACCTGTCGGTTCATGGTGAGTGATGAGTCGAGTACGATGCCGAGGTTCTTGGCGTGGTCTGAGGGGGTAGGTGGGCTTCCAAGGGTGGTTGGCCACCAGGTGCTGTCCCATGCAGAAGGGGTGGTACCGAGGATGAGGACTTCTGTCTTCTCGGCATTGAGCTTCAGGCAGCTGTTGTTCATCCAGACTGCGACATCTTGCATTCCTTTCTGGAAATTGAGTTTGGCAGTGTTGGGGTCTTTGGTGAGGGAGAGGATGAGCTGGGTGTCGTCATGTCGGCCATGTAGATGTTGAAGAAGGTGGGGCTCAGTGATGAACCCTGTGGGACTCCGCAGGTGATTTTCGTGGGGTCGGAGAGGAAGGGTGGGAGTCTGATCCTTTGGCTTCTTCCGGTGAGGAATGATCGGATCCAGTTCAGGGCTGTTCCTTGTATGCCTGCATTGTGTAGTCTGGCGACTAGTGTGCGGTGGGAGACGGTGTCGAAGGCCGCTGATAGGTCGAGTAGGATGAGGGCTGCGGAGTGGCCTTGGTCCAGGAGGGTGCGGATGTCGTCTGTGGCGGCGAGTAGGGCGGTCTCTGTGCTGTGGTTGCTTTGGAATCCGGATTGGGATGGGTCGAGGACGGCGTTCTCTTCAATGAATCGTGTCAGTTTCCTGTTGACTGTTTTCTCTGCAAATTTGGCTGCGAAGGGGAGGAGCGAGATGGGCCGATAGTTCTTGAGGTCAGTGGGGTCAGCTGTGGGCTTCTTGAGCAGGGGTCTGACTTCTGCGTGCTTCCAGTCATCTGGGAAGGTGCCTGTTTTGAAGGTGGTGTTGATGGTGCGTTGTAGTTCGGGTGCGATGGCGGCCGCAGCTCTGTGGTAGATGTGAGGGGGGCAGGGGTCAGTGGGGGTCCCCGAGTGGATGCTTTTCATGGTTGAGGCGGTGTCTTTGGCTGTGATCGGTGTCCAGTTGGAGATGGTGGGCTGGCTGGTGTTTCTGGGGGTGGGGGGCTGTCTGTGGTTCTCTCCGACGACTCCACGCAGGATGCCCCTAAGTTTAGGAGCGGTCTGGCGGCGGTCGCGGAGTGGATGACCGCCAACTGCCTCCAGCTTAATGCTAATAAATCGGAGGTGTTGTTGGTAGGTAAAAACATCAAGCTGTGGAGCGAGAACTGGTGGCCTAACACCCTGGGGAGCGCACCCACCCCTAAGTCGGTGGTGAAAAACCTAGGGGTATGGATGGACTCAACCCTAGTCTTCAGGATCACACTAAGAAGATTGCAGGCATGTGCTTTGGCCTTCTACGGGGTCTGAAACCCCTTCTGGGCTTTTTTGACCCGTCCACCAGACAACTGATTGTTCAGGCGGCCATACTGTCAAGGCTTGACTACGCTAATTCACTTGTTTTGGGGTTGAATAAAGCTGAGGTCTTGCGCCTACAAAGGGTCCAAAATGCAGCTGCCAGAGCCCTTTTGGGTCTCCCGCGTAGACGCCACATCTCGGGGGTAATCCATCGATTACACTGGCTGCCTGTGGCCAAGCGCATAGAATTTAAAGCCCTCTCCATGGCCTTCAAAATCTTAAAGTTCTCCTCCCCTTGTATTCTGTCCGACGTGGTGGTACCTTACACTCCCTTGCGCTCTCTGCGGTCTATGGGGTCATGCTTGGCTCTGGTCCCGCGGGTAAAACGTCTACTTGCCGGGGGACGATCTTTCCGCTATCTAGCGGCCAAGCTTTGGAATTCTCTCCCCCTGCATATTCGCAGTCTGGATAACTACTTGACATTCAGGAAGGCTATAAAAACTCATCTCTTCCCCGCGGCTTAGGCTTTAGTTTCTTGTTGTCTGCCAGTAGTAAGCTCCGGGATGCCTCTTTGCTGAGGCAGCTGTTGTGCTATACAAGTCGGACTAACATAACATAACATAACACAACTGCTCACACACCCACACAACTGCTCACACACCCACTAACTCACCCATAGTCACTCACACACCCATTCACTCACTGATACAGCCACTCACTTACCCATACACCTACTCACAAAGTCACTCATTCACTCATAGTCACTCACATATCCACTCACTCACATGTACAGCTATTCATACACCCACTTTATCATCCATACAGCAACTCACACCCTCACTCACCCATACAGCCTCTCAACAGAGTCACTAACTCACCCATACAATTACTCACGCACCGACTCATACACCCGAACAACCTCTTATATACCTATTCACACATCCATACAAACACTCACACAACCATACACTCACCCATACAGCTGCTTACACAAACATTCACTGTCCAATACAGCTACTCACCCAGTCAGTTAACCATTGACCCACTCAAACAGCCACTCACTCACATAATCACTGACATATCCAGCCACTCACCCATACAGCCATTCACACAGCCACTCAGTCACCCATACAGCCACTCACACACCAATGCACCCACTTATATAGCCACTCACACAGCCACTCACTCACCCATACAGCCACTCACACACCCACTCACTATCAGAAACACTTATGAAATACAATCACTGGATGATGTCATCAGTGATGTCACTGGCCATGTCATGGATGATGTAATATCTGTGAGGTCATCAGCAGTGCATTGCAGGGGTATACGTTATAGCTAACTCAGGTAAATATAACTGCAGAATTTCACTGATTTTGTATGAGCAAATTCTGAACCTAACTATAATGTCCCTGTAATCTTAGTTTTTTTCAGTGTACATATATATATATATATATATTTGCAAAAAAAAAAAAAAAAAAGATAGGCAATACAAACAACTAATTGCCAAACTACAAAGCAACAAAAACATCATTGTGAGAAATGCAGACAAGGGTGGCAACATTGTCTTGTGGGACAGAAAGAAATATATGGAAGAAGCAGCAGTGCACTTAAATGACAGATCATGTTATAAAATCAGCAATGTGTGGACATTAAAATCAATACAGGATGACTTTTATGGGAAACTCCTAGCATGGAAAAGCGCTAGTGTTTTAACGGCGGATGAATATAAATTCATAAGAAAGGAAAATCCTACCATCCCAAATATATACTTTATCCCAAAAATACACAAGGATGCTAAAAATCCCCCAGGCCGTCCTATCATCTCGGCACAGAACAGCCTGTTAGAAAACGCAAGCCGATATATAGATTACTTTTTACAAGAATTGGTGCATTCCTTGCCAACGTACATCAGAGACACGAGCGATTTTTTAGCAAAACTGCAAAATTTCGAATGGAAGGAGTGTTACAAATTAATGTCTCTGGATGTAGTGTCCCTTTATACCAGTATCAGACACATAGATGGTATAAGGGCATTAGAGTACTTTTTGGGAAAAGGAAAAACAAGACTGTCTACTCATAGTGTAATGCTTAGCAATCTGACCCAATTTTGTTTAAACAATAATGTATTTCTATTTGACAAGTGTGTCTATCAGCAGATGCGTGGTGTTGCAATGGGGGCCAGCTTCTCCCCTAGCTACGCCTGTTTACACATGGGGTGGTGGGAGGAGCTGGTCCTCAGTGTAACGCACAGGCATTTTATGGAAAATCATATAAAAATGTTTCTTAGATTTATAGATGATATTTTTATTGTTTGGGATGGCTCTATAACAGAAGCAAATGAATTTGTAAATAATATTAATGACAATGACATTAACTTAAATTTTACATCAACCATTAGTACCCAGTCAATCAGTTTCCTTGATGTAGAAATTTTTATCAAGCATAATAAACTGGAAACAAGATTATTCAGAAAGGAAACTGCGGGGAATTCAGTTTTGCATTCAACAAGTTTTCACCCATGACAGCTGATTAATAGCATCCCCTATGGTGAAATGTTGAGAATTAAAAGAATATGCAGCAATCCTAAGGATTTACAAAAAATGCAACTAGAATGCAAAAACAGATTTCTAGCTAGGGGATACAAATGCAGAACAATAGACGCAGCTATTAAGAAAACCAGCAGTTTAGAGAGGGATTCATTGTTAAAACCTAAATCTGTAGAGAAAGAAAAGGAAAAAGAATCTTTTCAATTGCTGCTTATTACAACTTACAATATGTAAAATAAAACCATCAAAAATATTGTACAACGCAATTGGCCTATAGTACTAAATGACCCTATTATAGGCAGTACTTTACCTAAATCTCTGGGCATAACCTATAGGAGAGCTCCTTCCATGAGTGGAAGTCTAGTAAAGAGTAGTCCGAAGGTTGTTGAACCAATAAATTGGCTCACGCAATGAAAGGGGTTTACAAAATGTTCAAACTGTAAGGCCTGCAAGCACGGCATAAACAAAAAAACATATAAAACCCCATTCTGTGATAAGGAGGTAGAGATCACACGTGCGCTACATTGTAAAACAGATTACGCCATATATATCTTAGAATGCCCATGCAACCTAAGATATGTAGGGAGTACAAAACTCCCTGCAAATAAAAGAATTTTACAACATCTAAGGGCAATAACAAACCAAGATCCAACCTACCCTGTAGCCAGACATTTTCAGGAAACCCACAATAATGACCCAAAACATCTCCTATATTACCTCATAGACTCGGTACCAAAAAACAGAAGAGGAGGTGATAGAGAAGGAATACTGCGAAAACTAGAAACTAGATATATTCTAAATCTCGACAGTAAATTCCCGGGAGGCCTTAACACTACAGAAGATCTTTACACATGTATATAGGAATCCCTTTTATAAGTCAGCAATGTGGGGTTTTTAAGATTCCAAAGCTACATCAGTTTTAAATCATTTTTAGCTCATGATTTTAATAGGGATTTGATCCTATGAACATCTATACTATTAGTGATTGGAGCTGCGACCTATTTCTAAGGGGGATAAAAGGGAGGATATCCAACACCAACGGAAAGTAAAAATGAAAAGATACTGAGGCTGCCACCTGACCTTAACCATAAAAATAATGGTTTTTTAAATATTTGCTATTTGCACATTTAGGGTTATATTAACTTTTTAGAAGGTCACTTTTAAGGTCCATATCCGTATTGTTAAGGAAGTGGAACACATTATGCACAGGCACTTTACACTCCATTTCTATATATATATTCTTTTAATGATAGTTAGTAGATAGCACAGGACAGGATGAGGAAAATCTCAGACAAACTAAGTTGAAACATGAATCATAATGATACAAATTGCATTTAAGCAAATATGATAAAAAATGGTCTCTATGGGGTTTTTGACTATATTTTTTACATTCCGTTTTTAACATAGGACTGACCGAAACAATTTTAATTATTAATTGATTAAAAAGAAATTTTAGCCCTTATTTATTATCATATATTATAAATGTATGGAAATAAGTTGTTATGGTACTCACTATATGTTTATTTATGGTTATGTTTATTCGCACCCACGATCAAAGGCAATTTGCGATAGTGTAATATAATATTGTAAGTATATAAAATAAGTATATTAATTGTGGGGAGAGAGAGAAAAAGAAAAACGGAAATGTATCAAATTTGTAATACCATAAAACCGCAGTATGTCTTCCATGTCCATGGTGAAATCACCGGAACTTTGCACTAATCACTGTCACTTTAAAAGGGGAGAAAATGGTAATGAGCGTTGTCATGTGATCAAGGTCCAGGAGGGACCGAAACGCGTCATGGCCGACTGAAAATAAACATCTCTTGCACAGAAACGTGGTCCGTGTCTGCTTTCCGTTTCCAGGACTGGTGAAAGCATTGAAGCAGTGCGAGAGGATATATTTATATATATATATATTTTTTTTTAAATGTATTTTTAAAAAGCAGGGTTACTGCTTGAGGCAGTGTAACTGTTTTCAAGCAGCAACCAGTCACAAGTAACCCTACATTAACCTGTGCCGAACCCTTGGGTAGCTTTGCACAGCGCACTCAGGCTTAACTCAGAGGCAATGTGTAAAGTATTCAGGCAACACTTCAAACAGTAACATAGTGAAAACACACCACAAAAGGATTCCACACCAGATTTAGAAAAATAGAGTAATTTTTAATTAATTATTAAATAAGACCAAAATGTGAAAAATCCAATCAGTAGATCTGGGGATATGCAATTTTAAATGTTTTAGTGAAAATAGCGTCAAAAACACAAAGCTCCAACTGTCAAAATCTAGTTGTGCCAGACCGGGGCAAAGTTACAAGTTTCGGTAGACTTTGATGGAGCGCTCGCCCACTACAGGGACCCAGTTAGGCCTGAACAAAGTACCTTGAATCCTCGTTGCCGATCGCTGCGAGGATCCACGTTGGAGATGCATCGCTCAGCCGGAGCAATATATCGGTACCAAGATGTTGCAAGGCTGCAATGCGAGGTCCTGCGTTGTCGTCGAAGATCTGGTCAACAAGTGCTTGTGATGCAAAGTCTGTCATCGAGGACGTGATGCGCAGCCAGGGCGATTTGTTGGTTCCGATGAGCTGCGAGGCTGCATTGCAAAATCCGTCTTCATCGTCGAGGCTGCTGTCAATGAGGGTGACGAGGGCCTGCATCGAGGATGAATTGGGCAGCAGCAGTTCTGATGCTGCTACAGGCTGCAATGCTGGTCTATGCGTTGATTCCGCTACGAGTGGGGCTGCGTAGTAGAGGAGGTGCGAGGGTTCTGCTGGATCCCCGGAGGCTGGTAGAGCACCTTAGGCCCACTTCCAAGGGTACAGGTATGGGGTGGCACCACTTGGCAGGGTAGACTCACAGATGGCAGAGTCCAGGTGCTGGGTTCAACATTGTTGGAGCCTTCTGTCCCTGAGCCTCTAGTCAGGAGGCCAGCCAACTAGCTCTTGGAGTCACTCTGGATTTCTGGGTTCAAGAGATGCAGGTCCAGTCCTTCTCACTGAGCTAAAAGGGCAGCAGGTCAGCACAGCAAGGCAGCAGTCCAGCAAAGCAGTAGTATAGTGGGGCAGCAGTCCAGTAGAGTGGCGGTCCTTCAGCGGCACAACACTCCTTCTTCCTGGCAGAGTATCCACACGTCCAGAAGTGTACTGAAGAGTTCGTGTGTGCGGTCCAGTACTTTTACCCAGCTGTGCCTTTGAAGTGGGAGAGAAGCTTCTAGAGGTTTCTGTTGGACCCGGCCCTTTTTGCAGGGTTACCCCCAAACCTTTTCCCTTATTCCTTCTATTTTTTCTGACCTGTTTTTGTTGACTCTAGGACTCTGGGCTCTTTACCACTGCTGATCAGTGCTAAAGTGCATATGCTCTCTGTGTAAATTATGATTGTGATTGGTTATCCATGATTGGCATATTTGATTTACTGGTAAGTCCCTAGTAAGGTGTACTGCTTGTGCCCAGGGCCTGTAAATCAAATTCTACTAGTGGGCATGCAGCACTGATTGTGCCACCTACATGAGTAGCCCTGCAAGAGAGGAGTTGGCCTAACGGCTAGGGCGTCCGACCTCAAACCTGGGGAAATGGGTTTGAGTCTAGGCAATGACGCTGAACATCCTGTGATTCTGGGCAAATCACTTAATCTCTCCGTGCCTAACAAAAATGAATGTGTGTCCTAATGTACCGTAACTGGTGCTATGTAAAGCGCTCTGATACCCGATCCGGGTCAAGTTCGCACTATATAAAACTCTGCAAAAAAAAAACATGTCTCAGGCCTGCGGCTGCAGTGTTTGCAAATGCAGTTTTAAACTGCCATGTCAACCTGGCAAGTGCACCCACTTGCCATGCCCAAACCTTTCCTTTTGGTACATGTAAAGCACCCCTAAGTAAGGTCCAAGGTAGCGCCATGGCCAGGGTGCAGTGTATGTGAAAGTTAGGAAATGTACTGGTGTGTTTTACATGTCCTGCTATTGTAATACTGCCAAATTCGTTTTTCACTATTGCAAGGACTATCTCTCCCATAGCTTATCATTGAAGCTGCCTTGTAACATCTTACAAGTGTAACTTTCAATTGGGAAGAGATAAGATTTGGCGTTTGGGTTCTCTGAACTCAGGATTCAAAAATACATATTTCTGTGAAGGTGATTTTTAAATTGTCTTTTTGAAAATGCCACTTTTAGAAAGTAAAAGACACATAGATGATAGACGGAATGCAGAGCAAACCCAACATTCTCCCCCAGTTAACAGATCTGGGTTAAATCCATCGTTCTTTTGCTCACCATGCCACCCCAGTTTAGCCCCAGCCATATGCAAATCAGTCTCGACCCTGTGCCTCATGGGACCAGTCCAGACAGAACTGCCAAGCCAGGTCCTCCCTGGACCGGAAACAAGCATCCTAGGACCGGTTTCGGGATATCATCCCTCATCAGCAAGGCTAGCTTGAATCCAGTCGCACAGTGAGCCCGGGACTCACGTCTGGGCATACCCGGCGCACTTAGGGAGAGAAAGAAAAAGACACAGAGATGATGGACGGAATGCAGAGCAAATCCAACATTCTCCCCCAGTCAACAGATCTGGGTTAAATCCATCGTTCTTTTGCTCACCATGCCACCCCAGTTTAGCCCCAGGCATATGCAAATCAGTCTCGACCCTGTGCCTCATGGGAACAGTCCAGACAGAACTGCCAAGCCAGGTCCTCCCTGGACCGGAAACAAGCATCGTAGGACCGGTTCGGGGCATCACCCCATATCAGCCAGGCCAGCTTGCATCCAGTGGCACAGTGAGCCCGGGACCCACGTCTGGGCATACCTGGTGCACTTAGGGCGAAAAGCAAAAGACACACAGAGGATGGACAGAATGCAGAGCAAATCAAACATTCTCCCCCAGTCAATAGATCTGGGTTAAATCCATCGTTCTTTTGCTCACCATGCCACCCAAGTTTAGACCCAGCCATATGCAAATCAGTCTTGACCCTGTGCCTCATATGAACTATCCAGACCGAACTGCCAAGCCAGGTCCTCCCTGGACCGGAAACAAGCATCCTAGGACCGGTTTCGGGGCATCACCCCTCATCAGCCAGGCTAGCTTGAATCCAGTGGCACAGTGAGCCCGGGACCCATGTCTGGGCATACCCGGCGCACTTAGGGTGAGAAAGCTAAAGGCACACAGATGATGGACGGAATGCAGAGCAAATCCAACATTCTCCCCCAGTCAATAGATCTGGGTTAAATCCATTGTTCTTTTGCTCACCATGCCTCCCCAGTTTAGACCCAGACATATGCAAATCAGTCTTGACTCTGTGACCGAACTGGGAAACCAGGTCCTCCCTAGACCGGAAACAAGCATCCTAGGACCGGTTTCGGGGCATCACCCCTCATCTGCCAGGCTAGCTTAACCATCTTGTGCCTCTACCTGCCAGTGGAATCAACGTCTGGTTTAGACTGACAGTTGGGCTGTTTGTGCATTCACTCTAGACAGTCACACAAAGGAAGCTGGGGTGTTCCCTGCATATCCTGATTACCCATCACCAGGCTGATGGGCCTTGTAGAGCTAGAGTGGTGGTACGTGTTGTCAGTGACATCTGAATAGGACTGTGCCTGTCCTCTCACAAAGCTGTCTCCACCTCCCTGTAGTGTACCTGGAGCCAAGTCAGGGCAAGGCAGGATCTGTGCACTACAAAGACTATCCTTTGAAGTATGTCTTCTTCAAAGGCCATAAGGGCTATAAGTATTGGCCCTGTAACCCCAAAATTTTAGAACACTTCTGGATCAAGAGGAGACTCTGCCACGAGGAAGAGCTAGAGAGCTGTCAGCAGGAGTACTGTCCCTTTGCTGTGTTGCTTTGATGGGTTGGCCTGCAGTTGCTGCTTCTCTCCTAGAGAGAAAAAGGACTGGACTTTGCTTTTGTATCCTGCTTGAGAAGATTCTTAAAGGGCTTGTGTGTATTTACCTCCAGTTAAGAAGTCCCAGGGCCATCAAAGACTTCACCTGCTGCCGCTGAACCTCCTCTGCTGGGATTTCTGACCTGCCAAGTGGTGCCAATCCCAGTTATAGGCTCTTGGAGGTGACTTTGCTGCAAAATGAAGAAGAAAATCCATGCGACGACCCTCCGCATCTGTTTTTCCAGCTGCAAGCTTGCCCTGCGGTTGAAAAACCAATGCATCACCACGCCATGGCCAAAGAACCGACACAGCGGCTGTTCGTGTGGCTCTGAGATAACAGCAGTCCGAGACACCCGCTCCGACTCTGTAGTGTGGCCAAAAAATCATTGCATCACTGTGCTCAGCTGAAGGATTGAATCAGCGCCTGTTCACAGCAGGGGAAGCAATGCAGCACTTGTTTCACTGACACCGCATCTACCCCAGTGTGCCCGGATTTCCACGTTTCGCACCAGTGCCCTAAGTTTCCAGAGCATCGTCCCGCAGAAAGGAACCATCTTCCGATGACAATATATCGCTTCTCCTTGCAGTAAGGAATCGATGCAACACTTCTTCTCCATGCAGCAGAACTGACGCCTCCATTCCCCTGGGACTCAAGAATTGATGCATCGCTGTGTTTTCCGACGCATCCTTCCTTTGCGGCTGTTTTTTGTCTTGGATTTTGATGCATCAAAGGTATGTTGTGCTAAAATTACAGCATCCATACAGTTCTATTGACAGAATTGCTTGAACCTTTAAAATGTGATATCTTGAGTTGTGTATGTTGGATATTTGTTGTTTTGGTCTTGTTTGGTTTAGATAAAGATTGTTTATTTTTCTAAACTGGTGTTGTGTCCATTTGTAGTGTTTTCACTGTGTTACTGTACAAATGCTTTACACATTGCCTCTGAGATATCCCTGACTGCTCATACTAAGCTACCAAGTGGGTGAGCAGGGCTTATATTGGGTGTGTAACTCCCTTACCCTGACAAGAAGGAAGAGTCCCTACTTGGACAGGGCGCAAGCCACTGCCATTTAGAGATCCCCATTTCTATCAGTTTCCCTTTGAAGTCCCCAGGCATCCTTCCTTCCCTGTCCTGTCTCCAGGATAACTACAAGGGTATGCATCCCTTTGTGTGGAGACAGGACACAGCCTATTATTGTCAGGTTTCTGGTCGGTTATGTGACCAGAGACAGGCTACAGGTACTAAATGGCTAAGGCAGAAAAATTTCCACTTTTTAAAAGTGGCATTTTCAAAATTGTAATTTAAAATCTGACTTCACTTTAAAACTTAGGTTTTTTCCTTACAATTCCAAAGTCACCAAACATGAACTGGATACCTGTTCCTATTTGGCTATCACAGCGTATTAAATGTAATACAGTAACTTCAATGTTATCCTACAGGAGAGATAGGCCTTGCAGTAGTAAAATAACAAATTTAAGAGTTTTTCTCTACCAGGACATATAAAACTTGAAAGTACGCCCAACTTTTTAAATACACTTCACCCTGCCCTCTTGGCTGCCCAGGGCCTATTTTAGGGGTGGCATTTGTATTAAAAAGAAAGGTTTGTGCCTGGCAATAGGCTTAAAAACTGCCCACATGTGCTGCAATGGTAGGCCTGATATATGTTTAAAGGACTACTTAAGTGGTTGGCACAATAGGTGCTGCGGACCCACTGGTAGTATTTATTTTACAGACCCTGGGTACATATAGTAAATTAAATTTGCTAATTGGGGACAAGCCAATGTTATCATATTTGAAGGAGTGAGCGCATGCACTTTAGCACTGATTCGCAGTCATGAAGTGCGCAGAGGCCTAAGGCCAGCAGAAACGAGATCAGCAAAAATGGAGGAGGAAGACAAAAGGTTTGGGGGGAGACCACAATAAGGCGGTTCTAATTTGATTATATATAATTATTTTTTTCTGCAACTTTGATGACCTAATGCAATACAAAATATAGTATCTGCACATTTTGCGGATCCCACGCATGCAACACTGATTCCCTATCAATGCTACTTACGAGCCTCCAGTTTATAACCAGGTGTACAGTTAGAATAACAGTGCAAAATAAGGGGGTGCTAGAAATGCACTGAACATATATCGACAAAAACACTGAACTGATTAACATCTATAAAAACCTTGAAGCATCCCAGGTGAGAAGCGCAGTTAGCTTCCTCTTTTGAACACTGGTGTGCTTTGTATTCATATCTGTAACTGGGCAATGAGGCTCTGCCAAAATCCTGTGTCCTGATCTTGAACAATATGTTAAAAAAATATATTGTGTGTAAATCACAATATGGTCCCTAATATTTCTAAACTGATGCAAATATATTAATCAAAGACTGATTGTCTAGATTATCATTGTGAGCCTTCATAATGTCCAGGGAGTAAGAGCATCACGTGTCGACTGTCAGTACCTAAAGAGGAAGAAGATGTTCAACTGTCCTGGACTTGATGCTTCAATCCCTACTTCACTCTCTGAATCCTCACGGAAAACTTAAAGTATCCATCTGACACATCTGAGAATGTGAAGAATTAGTCCACTCTGGCCAGAGTCGGAATATCAAAGGGAGGTCAGGCAAAATGTTTACAGAGCAGGGTCGATGATGCCTGAGAGCCTTTTTGTTCCTTTCGCCTAGCTTTGCTTGTAAATTTATCACTTTACTGGGCTGGACCCTACAAGAGGTCAACGACTTGCCTTAGATTTTCCATACTAGGGAGTAGGAGAGAATTTCTATTCTGAATACCTTCTTGAAGTCTGTTCGCAAGCTCTTTGCCGGCTCCTTGGGTCATGCCCAAAAATATTTTTTTAGGGATTGGAGGGCAAGGGCCAGGTTCATTGCTAGTCTGGGTGTTGATAGTGGTGTGCTTTCCCCATTCACATACTTAAAATCTGAAAGCCCGGTAGTAGGCTGATCAGATACTCTCCTACTTTGTCAGTCTCCTTTAAGGTTTATAATTCACAAAACCGAGCAATACAATATCCTACAATTTAATCCTACAATTTCCAAAAATTCAAAATTTTGGTTCCCCTTATTGGATTTTAGTCAATTTGGTGTCATTTTTCCTATCAAATGTTCCTCCACGTTTGGAAATTGGTTATAAGATTTTTATTCTGATATGTTTTGCCTTTTTAAATATTTTGTTGATTCTAAATAATTTAACACATTTTCTTTACATTAAGCCTTGTCTGCACTGTGCCACAGCAGGTTTATTTATTTAGCTTGTGTGTTGGACCTGACAAGATTTTGGACTTATTACTTGGGAAGGAGTCACATCATTTGTCTCCCCACCTAATAATGGGAAGGAGAAGTTATTAATATGTGCATATGTATAAGGAGTAGAGAAAGGAAGATCATCAGAAATGAACAGAGAGAAAGACAACAGTTGAGGTGGAGAGTGGAAGACAAAAGTGGTGAAATTTAGAGAAAATTAAAAAGGGAACAAGGAAAAGACAAAGGGGCATATTCTCAAGAACGTGTGATAATCACCGCAAATTTAGCTTAACGCAACTTTGCATATCGCAGTCCATCGCTGGAAATTAACGCCTTGTTAACCAAGTATTCACAACACGGCGGCCCCATGCGATACTCCCCAGATAACGCGCCAACTGACCGCGTTAGAATCAACGCCATGCCGCAAAAATGCAAAACACCAACGCAAAAAAAGCTAAGATTAGGCCAATCGCGATACGAAAATCAGCGAAAACCAGCTACAGGCCTGCAATCCACACGCGTCAGGCGGGAACAATCACCATAAAAGCAGAAAAAAACCAGACAAACAAATGCCAAACAACAGCGAAGCACAATGGACGTTGCCGGAGCTAGTACGGAGGAGAGCAAGAACCCCACAAGCCTCCCGGAGGACCATCCTGGGACTTCGGGGTCAAGGAAGGGCAAGGACAAGAAGAAGAGGAAGACGAAGTTCAGTCCGCAGGAAAACAGGATCCTGATAACGAAGGTGACAGAACACCATCAACAAGTGTTCGTCACCTCCACTGTGTCATTGGCAACCAAAAATACATTATGGCAGTCCATCATGGACAAGGTGAATGCAGTCGGAGTGCTGAAGAGGACAATGGGCGAGGTCAAGAGGCGCTGGAATGATGTCAAGCGCAAAACCAAGCAGAAACTCGCCAACAACCTGAAGGCAGACCTGAAGGTGGGAGCCCAGCGCCACAGGAGGAGCTGGACGATATGGAGGAAATGGTCTCCACAGTCATCAGTGGGGAGACGGTGGCAGGAGTTGGGGGCCCGGACACTGCTCAACAGGACCCCACACAACAGCAACAGGGTGAGTAACCACCAGGGCCTGGGGGGACGGGGGAGATGGGCACAATGGCACACATGCACAATTAATTTGAGCACTTCTGTGGACACACCATGCCCCAGACCACCAACTCCCACCAAGAGACCAACGTACCCCAGTATGCAACATGTCAACACTGTACAAGCACAGTAGTCAGAGGCACACCTCATGAAAGTGATAAGGGGCAGCAAAATCTGAGCTGCAGTGGCGACTCCCCAAAAATGCAGCACACACATCACATACAGAGCACATCTATATTGACAACGATGTGACACAATCCGCAAAACACCTACAACAGAACACAGGACACTACTGGTGCCGCTTGGGTGCAGACACTGGCCAATCACAATTGGCATTGCAGAGATATGTGCGTTGATAATGTACAAGTACAAACACACATCCGTGATGTTGTCGAAATGTCCACTGTCCCCCATCAAATAGGCAGCTCCTCCCAAACAGCCACAATGTACCCAGTCATGCTGTCTGTATGTAAACATGTACAATGCGACAACCTACATGTGGACACATTGTTAAACTGCATCTCCCCTTCACATTGCAGAAGGAGAATCAACACCTCCTGCAGAGCAGTCCGACCCTCTCTTCTCTGGAGACGAAGAGGACGACCACAGCTTCGACTCTGACGCCCTCTAACTGCTCGTGGAGAGCCTCTGCAGCCCACTTCCAGGAGCTGGGCAGCCCAGCTGCTACGAGGAGACCCCACCCCCTGCACAGACCACACAGCAGGCAGCACCCACCACCACTGCTGCCTCCCAGGACCCCCATGGAGAACACATGGCCTTCCAACGCCATGTTTTGGGGTGCCAGGAGAATCTGGCTGAACAGGTGCGGGTGGGCTTCGACCGCATGGCAGACAAACTAGATGCCATACATGGGTGTCTAAGTCCCATCAGGGACTATTGTATTACTCTTAGGGTGTCGGTACATGGGTTTTCCTGTATCATGTCCTTATATAGGCCCAATTCGCCCTGTCCTTATTTAGGCATAAAATCCCAGTCCTTGTTTAGGCATTAAACCGTGCACTCCAAATACAGGCATGGTCTCCGACATCCGTCCACCCTAACGTCACAACGAGTTCTTGAAGAACAGACCCTTAGGCTTCAGGAGTTTCCCTAGCACAGGACTATTGATTTCTTTAAGGACTCATCTATTATGCATGAACCATTATACCTTAAGGGTTCATTCATGACGTCTTCCGCTGTCCGATTCACGTCAATGCTAACATTCTGAGGTACCTCTCAGGTATAAATATACCTTCCCTAGCCCTTGTAGGGCCTCAGAGGAGCCCGTTTCCCGGCCTGACGCACTGAGAAGACGCTGTCATCCCTGCACGCAGAGAGTCCAGCTTCCAGTGATCTGACTTCCCTCGCGGGGTGTTAGAGTTCGAGTCTGGCAAGAGATTCCCACCTCTCTCATTCTTAAGGTATGGAGCTGACTAAAAACCTAGAGGGACTCTTGGCATACTAGGCATACTAGGCTTAACATACTCTTAGTATACCATAGTAAGGAATACTCCACCTACTTCATACCTCTCCCTACACCTAGGTTAGGTTAGGTACATTGGGGTAGAACTAGCTTAGAAACGCATCGTATGAGTACTCGCATTTTTAGTCTATGTTATTTATGGAAATGAATATCTACTAAAGATCATGCTAGCGCAGTATTATTTATTTCTACTGCTTACGCTGTACATTATTTATCTTGCATACTGTCTTGTGATCGTAACAGCACATATTACTTACACGAGAAACAAGACTGTTCAATAAATCTTTTATTGAAACGCCCGTCTATTCTTCCTGTGTAACTTTGAGGAAAACTAAGCATGCACGATTGAGCTGAGTGAAATGGTTATCTATTGTTTCCACGACTCTGGGACACGTTCTGATTCTAAAAGGGAAACAAAGTTGTCATGTTTTGCGGCTGCCAGAAACTACTCCCTTCTTGTTTATCAAGCAGTTTCTAGTGGCCTCTGAGCTAGCTGGCACAAGTAATTAAGTTTAATATACTCGATAGGGACATATTGACCGTAGTCCTATGTCAAACCTATAGGGTATATTATTACAATGCGCAGAGCCTATTAGGGAAATAGGGAGCTACACTACATGGCGCCCAACGGTTTGGTAAGGTGGTAATTTAACGTTAGATACTGAGTAACTCAGCCGTGCCTTTTCTCTCAGAGACCCCTACCAATATAATCCAAAAGACGCCTGGAGTGGGCAGGGTTAAGTATCCGCCACGGCTACATAGGGAAGCACCCTATATATTAGCTGTTTGGTTTGCTCAACGTTGAAGGATACAGTGTTCCAAAATATTGTGCACCTTATCTTTGTTTCCTTGAAACTTGTTCTACATTTTTCAAAAAAACAAATGTCCATACACGGGGACGATGCCACCGGAAACGGTGGAGCTGCGGCTGACCCAGCCATTGCAGTTTTTAACTTTACAGGTTTAGATGGAACCGAGGAGGGTGTTATAGACATCCATCCAAACTTAAGAAGAGCCATCACTCTAAAACTCATAAAACATGGCCTACCACCAAGAGGCGGTAGAGCAGTTTTCGTGATAGAGGCACACAAATCCTTTCAGACAGAGGTATTCTATTCACGGGTAATATTTCCTGAATCCAATCCAGTTACAAAACTGATTTACTTCTACAAAGAAGATGATCCACCAGAGGAATATATTCCTTTCGAGGATATTGAAATTCCACTAACATACCAGGAGCATCAGCTCTGGTTTAAAGGTGCCCTAAAACATCACAAAAACATTACCAGGCTCGGTCTACTAGGTAGACCAGGAGCAACATGGCCGATTCTAGCCGGCTACACACCTCATCCTGACATCGAAATAATGTCAGACGAGGAACTACTTACTCAACTTACAGAGTTAATAAAAATATACAGACAATTGGTCCAATATGTCATGCGGACTTTCACAGTCCAACAACCATTAACCATTCCAAATCAGACCCCTCAACCGGGGACTGCACTAAAAATTACACCACAGACTCTATACGCAGTCATGGGTAAAATGCCCACAAAACGTGAACAAATTCCATTCTGGATAGCTCAAAAAATTACTCAAATCGAAGCAGTATTTCCAAATACTAGCCCGTATGAGAAAAACAGAATACTAACAATCAGTTTACCAATGGGGATCACACCACAACTGGAAGACTGCACCACTTGGGGCTCAGTCTTTGCTGCCATCTATACTAAAACACATGGCATTCCGTCAATTGCAGTAATACCAGATGTCCTGAAGGAAATTCAAAACGAATACGGGGCAGAGCCTGCTCTGAATTTAGGTATGAAATTACTGAAAAATTTCGACCAGGTCTCAACAATAATATTATCTAATATTAAAGGGGAGGCAGCAGCAATGGCGATCCGCCAACGATTAAGGGAATTTGATGTCACAGAACAACAAACTGAACTACCCAGAATTATAGAACAATCTTATGCAGAATTAGGCAGAGATAGTTTGGGTGGAAGACCAGTGAAGCCAAAACTATCTGAAAGTCCTGAGAAGGACTCTATTAAATAAACTCCTACATCTTCTAAAAAGAAGTGGGAAACTAATAAACATAATTCAGAGAAACGTTCTCAATCCCGAGGTAGGTCTCCTCAAAAGGAGCCCTCTGAAAGGAGGTATAACCTCAGGAATAGGGATCATTTGAAAAAACCTGACAGGTATCAAGATACTGATACACGTTCCTCTCGTACCTTTCAGATCTCGTCACAGACATCGGAAAGAAGAGGACGGTCAGAACATAGAGAAGAATGCGTGAAATCGAAAGACGACAAACACGTTCCGAAAAACAAATCAAAACCTCAATTCTCCAAAAAGAAAGTAGCGGGTCTGAAGATCAGACATGCCGAGAATACTGAGAACACAACTCAAGAATGGAGAATGGGCTCAGACAATGCTGGACAGTGCAGCAGAAGTCACAATAGCTCGCCAGAACCTGAAGGAACTTCTGGAGATAGTGGACTTGAATGAGTACATTACAGTTGAGACTGTAGACACCAGGGTTAGTACTCCACAAAAGTTATATGAAATAACACTCCGGATGGAGGGAGACATACCTAGACAGGTGAAAGCACTTTTTTGGGAAAACTTTCAAGGGGCTATGACATACTTCTAGCAGAAAAAGACTGGCCACCACAATTTGTCAGGGAGTGCCCACACGGCGAGGACATTATTATGCCTGCCTTCTCCAACCATATTCCAATTCACCTAAAATATACATATGCCAGGAAATGGGCAGTAGCCCAGGCCCCAGCATTATATAAAAATCATGTAGGATGGGATGAGGACTCACCTCACCATAAAATACATCTGAAACATGAACCAACTGCACAGAGGCAGTACCCAATAAAGCAAGAAGCTAAAAAAGAGGTCAGGGAGATCTTAGATCAACTTGAAAACCAAGGGGTGATTGAAACATGCACCTCCTCAATGAACAATCCTTTGTTTCCTGTCTCCAAAACAGACAACACATATCGTCTAGTTTTGGATTACAGACACTTAAACACTTGTTCTACAACATTTGCAGTGCAAAATGCACATAGTACAGCATTAATGAATAACATTGTGCTTAAAAAATATAAAACCACATCAGATATCTCAAATGGTTTCTTTTGTCAAAACATAGCACCTGAAAGTAGGTACTTAACAGCTTTCTCCATAATGGGGACCCAGCGTCAATTTTGTCGACTCCCACAAGGGTTCAAGAACAGCCCGGGGTTATTCTCAGTGAGAGTAACGGAGTTACTACAAATTTATGACAATGAGGCATTGTCATATGTCGATGACATCTATCTGGCAGACGATGACCTGGATAAACACTTGAACAGGGTGAGTACCATTATACTGAGCTTCGCCTCTGAGGGCTACAAATTCAACTTCAAAAGACCAGAATTGCCCATCTCAGTGTCCTAATTCTAGGATATGAGCTTTCAAGTAAAGGCAAGAGCTTGGCAGCTAACTTTCTAGAGAAATGTGCGCTGCTCCAACCTGCAAAAACGCTAAAAAACTTACAATACATCCTGGGTTTCCTAAATTTTGGAAGAACATACATTCTAAATTACGCAGAAAGGGTTAAACCTCTCTACGCATTAATCAAACCTGATTTTTCAATCAAAAATTGGACACATGAACACACAGAAATCTTGCGTTCACTCAAGGCTAACATGTTAGCAACAAATCACTTACAAATACGCGTAAGTCAATGCAACCTGGTGATCCGAATAATTTCGGGTCAATGCGGATTCACCTACTTAACATTTAAAAAATACCAATCGCATACAAATCTCATTTGTATACACAAGCGGAAATGCGCTTCACTTCAACTGAAAAAATTCTGACAGCAGTTCAAACCGTTATAGCAAAAGAAAGAGCTCTAGCCCAAGGGAAACGCATTATTGTCGTAACCCCGGTACCAGCTTTAGAAGCGGTCACAAAAGCAAGCATTCCAAATGCTAAAGCATTACATCCAAGATGTATACAATGGGTTAATTCTCTTGCTGCAACAGATGTTGAATATGTTTTTGATCCTGATTTAAAAACACAAGCGTTCCTGCAATATGAACAAGAATGTCCTCTGCCCACTGAAATCCTGCCTCTCGATCAGTATGAATTCATAATTTACACTGACGGATCCACACAACCCGCAACAGGGAGTAAGCAAGCTTACAGTGCAGCATGTGCAATCGTTAAAGGTCGCATGCGAGATGGCATCTTCAGACCTATGGTCACAAAAACTCA
Source organism: Calotriton arnoldi (assembly GCA_963921515.1). NCBI lineage: Eukaryota > Metazoa > Chordata > Amphibia > Caudata > Salamandridae > Calotriton > Calotriton arnoldi. The sequence goes on along the minus strand of CAWUFW010016620.1, from coordinate 127,363 downwards.
ATCTCTAGGAGATTGTACAGCTCAGCGAGCTGAACTACAAGCATTCAAACTGGCACTTGAAAGTACAGATCGAGAATTCCCCACACTAATAGTGTGCGATTCCTTTTACTGTGTGCAGTCGTATAATAAATATATACAAATCTGGCTTGAAAACGGGTTCAAAGATGCGAAAGGTAGCACAATAAAGCACAAAACGCTTTGGGAACAAGTAGTTCAGTTGAAAACCGAACTACCAAAGGCTTACGTGATACACACACTGAGTCATCAACATGATGGCGATCACGTTGCAGGGAATTCATTGGCTTACGAAGCCGCAAAGGGGGCTGTTCAGACGGATTCCGTAGCTGCGATCACTTGTTCGAAAACGAAAATAGACAGTGAGATAATGTTGGCTGCCAATGCTACAAGCAAAGGCAGTGGTGCAGCGTTACCAAAAAAGTTTCCACTCAAGTACTCTTATGTAATTGATGCGAACAACGTTCCTTTTGCTCGAATCCCTGGAGTGGGGGATAGGGTAATTCCAAACATGGAACGTAGAGCAGCTTTGATTTATGAAGCACATTTGGGGGAGGGTCTGTCACATCTAGGGATCTCTAAAACAATTTCGACGTTAAAAGAGATGTACTGGTGGCCTGGAATAAATACAGAAATACACATATTAATCGATAACTGCTTAGACTGTAAATTACAGCGAAAAAGCCACCAGACACCATGCTACGAATGTAGCTGCCCAATACAGACACCATTGTTAGACAGCATTAGACTATCTATGCACATGCGTCCTCATGGACAAGTGCAATACCACAAATACTAAATCAAGGTTCCTATGGATATGGCCTCAGCGCTCGGCTGACACTCGAACTGTTATAAAAGATTTGCGAGTCTTTATCGGCACATACGCAATAGGCACGCTACATTCTGACCAGGGCCCTGCGTTTAGCTCTCGGGCTTACAGAGAAGCCATGGCCAGTCTGGGCGTTGCATTGCGGTACTCCTCTCCATTCCATCCTGAGGGAAATTCGGTTGTGGAAAGGAAAAACCGGGACATAAAGCAATCTATAACAGCTAGGGTATTAGGTTCGGGTGATGGGTGGGTCCAACGCTCATTAAATAACCTGCCAAGAAGTTCTCTAGGGGGGGTCACTCCATATGAGTCCCTATTTGGGACAAGAATGTGGGTACCAGACCTCGATCACATAGGCACAGTGGTGGAAAATAAACCGTTTGATATCAAAGATCGTTTGGCTGTTTTACAGGAACTCAATGAACTAAGATCGAAACAAAGCAACGTATTCCTGCAGCCAACCACCACTGGGGAAAAACCGGCGGTCCCAGCAAGGCCTGTCTGGATTCCAAAAGTTGGGAATCTAGTCAGAGAAAAGATTGCGGACAAGAAGGAATTTGGACCTTCTTACAGACAACCAGTACCTGTCCTAGCAGTTCAAGTAACAAGAACAGTACTTCTGCCGCCCCTTGCTGGAAAAAAGGAGAAAAGATTTGTGTCCATCCACCTCATCAAACCACAGTATATGGCCAATACTAAATAGTAGGCCTCGTGGACTCCGACCTAGTAGCAGACGCACTCCTCTCGCTACTATCCAAGAGGTTCAGACTGAAAGACTGATAACCATCGAGAATTCAGCGGTAACAGATGAAGGACTAAGCAACAATGCAATGGAACTCATCCCTCTTGAAAATCAAGTAACAGTTCGTCCAAATACACCTGTCTACACCAATGTAGCAAGTGATCAACTGGTTCCAGCGATTTCTACAAATCCTGATGCAATTCCAACAATTGACAGAACTGCTTCTGGCTATTTCATTAACTTTGATACGTTCTCAGAAGATCCGAGTGAACCTGAAACGACGCCAGCATCAATAACATTCAAGCAGCAAGTACAAGACTTTCTTCACTTTCTGAAAAAGACTTATCTGGTTTCCCCATGGATTGAACTCTGGATTATTTCTGGAATATTTGTTTTCCTGTTTTGGCTAGCTTTGGTTATAACTGTGAGCGTGCTTATAAATGGCAGATACATCCATGTGAACACTGAAGGAAAAGATGTGAACGTACTTTTGAAACATCATAAATCTTCCCATCGTGAAGCAAGAGACTTGTCAACAGTGAACATCACAGCCATTCCTATACAGGATGGTATAGTGTGGGACAAAACAGAATTTGATATCTTTGGCCCGACGGAACACTTGAGCATTCCACATTTGTTTAAAATTTCACTAAGTGATCTCATTTCGTCCAGTACCTATTCTGATGATTGGGACTTTGAGACTGTTAACGACATAATGTTTGATCTAGAAAAATCTGCTGCATTTTCTAAAAATGAATATTTAGAGGGTTCATCAGACTATGAAAAGCTGTATTGCTATAATTACTATGGTCATCATTATTTGCATAAATCTGCAAACCCTAGAAATGTGTTTATGTTTAACCAATGGGAGCATTGTCCTACACCACCAAAAGTTGTTCAAAAACATTTGCTAACAAATTTCCATATTTTTCAGGTTACAATACATCTGATCCAGAAACGTTTTACTATTAAAATTTAAACAAAACAGGACTGAAAATTATGTTAACTATTACGAAACAGATTTACTCTGCAACATTTATTGCCCAACTGTCTAGACAGGGTTTCGACTTATGGAAAGACACAATAGACACAAAAACTGTCTGGGGCACTAAAGATTGGCAAGTGCAGGGGATAGAAGCTTTATTTAGAGCCTGTATCATCCCTGAACAAATTATGTTTTTGAATGAAACTGTCCAACAAACATCTTGTCTTGGACTAGCCAAGATCAAAGAGATGAAAATACCGTCTGTACCAACACCTGCAAGTGATAACAATACACAGGCAGCGGTTACAGTTGACAAAATACTACAACTCAACAGATCTAATCCTGATTGGAGAAAATGGTTGATCTGGCCCACAGACACGAACAACTGTCAGGAAAGATTCCTGAATAAAACTCAGGGATTTACTATTCATAGGCCAGACCCAAGATACGTCCAAAGACAGCATCCGGGGTTAATAACAACATACAGTGTAGGAAAATTATGCCTCGATTGGCTGCAGAAATCTACACTACAGGATGTGAAACAACACTTATCCTTACTTAAAGAAGACGCAGACCTTAGGGAATTCTTGCTTGGACCAAGAAAACCGCGTCAAAAACGTTTAATATATGCCGGCATTTATGCTGCCTATAATGAAGCATGGAAAGTGTCACAGATGGAGGCCGCAGAACGAATACGTGAACTTGATCGTATTAATTTAGAGAAAACACTCCCTGTAGTCGACAATGGGTTAACAACTTTGTCCTCCAGAATATATTCATTGGACGGCGTTGTATCCTCTGCTATCGACATACTAGAACAAGATTTGGCAATGTTACAGCAAGGCTAATCTCAATTACGTTCTATTGTATTATTAAGCTGGACGCTGCAATCTTTGCGTGCGGGCTATGTGCCTTGGCGTTTCATCAACACGTCGGCTCTGTTTGCAGAATACAATCTAACTGATAAACAGATCGAATTGGCACAAAGAGGAGCAAAGTATACAGTGCTGAGCATTGAAAAACTGGAAAAGTTACGATTCACAGTGGCAGAAAAACCAGCTACAGAATGGCTCATTCATGGCAAAATCACACTACCTGTGACTACTTTTCAGTTTCAGTATTGCCTCAAACAAAATGCAAGCCGGCAAATATGAAAGGTTGGGTAAGGAATACATTAAGACATCTTGGTATTTACCGTATACATATAGATGTTGGAGTGGGGATCGTGAAGTGTTTTTGAGCGGTACACACTGTAAAAGTGCACTGAGCAGGTCACTTATATGTCAGGACATTTCTTTACACAGGGCTTGCAATGGTTCTGTGGAAAACTTGTCTTGCCATCAGCAGGGTACACCAGCTGCTGTGATTAATCGAACGTTTGGACAACTTTCAAATGGGAGTTACCTCATGTTGAATGATCAGAGTTGCTGCGGCATGTTGCCAGGCATCCCATATCTAGTAACGGTCAACTCCAGGGTCACTTGCTGTATGCAAGTATTGTTTGCCCCAATAGACACAGTCAGGGAGTCGCCTTTGTGGCCTTCGCTGAACGTCTTTTTTTATAAGATTTGAAACTTTGAGCAGAATGAAAGCCATGCTTTTACAGCAAACAGTGCCTTTGACCTCGGCCAAAGAAACATATGATCTTCAAGTAGCAAGGACTTCGGCTGAGATACAGACTTTAATACGTACAAAATGCCCTATACATTTCGTGGAAATGATAGGACGTATCTTTAACATGACTGATACAAGCGGAATTGTACATGTATTTAAGAGCATCTGTTCCGGTCTGTTAGCACCTTTCCAGGCAATACTCTGAATAATCCCGAACTTTGCACATTCGGTGTTTGGTGGTGTTAGAAATGGGATTTCTGGTTGGCTAAGGCTTGAGCCAAAGCCAGGCAGAAACCACCACTCTAGTCAGGGTAAGGGGGAAACATACATTGTTGATAACCCCTGCTCACCCCCTCGGTAGCTTGGCACGAGCAGACAGGCTTATCCCCAAGGCAATGTGTAAAGTATTCGCACTAACACGCACAGTAACACAGTGACGCACCATTAATGGACACTACTCCAGGGTTTATAAAAATATAAATATCTTTATGTGGTTTAGTTCAGATCAAAAGCAGTCAAAAATGCACATACATAAATTATAATTACTCTCTTCATGGAATGTGCTTGGTAAGTTTCCTTAGCAATTATAAACTTGTAGGCTCTTTTAAATACAACAGTTCACTGGAGTAATGTTCTGTTTGTCCGTGTTCTCCTTATCACCAAACAACCTGGTATCTTTCAATTGAATAAAATACAGCTGGTAGGTTCAAAGTACACTCTGAGCTCCTTATTTAAAAATGTCTCTTTTCTTAATTATAGCCCAGTAAGTCAGCAGAGACTGGGATCTCAATCCTACCGTCTCTTATAGCGCTACTCGACCTCTGTGCTAACAGCGGGAGCCCGCCTTTCCGACGCGCTATACGCCGGGTCTCCCAGTCTGTGTACTTAACAATTGCCCCAATGCGCCGCTCGCGGCTCCCTCTCCCCGCGTTGGCTGCGCTACCAAACCGAAGGCAGTTACCTTGGACGTGCAGGGACAGGAGGCTGACTCCGATGTTGCTCCGGGCGATGCAGCTTCCCTGGCGCCTCCGGCTGCGATATCCGCGTTGAGCACTGGGCCAATCCCAGTGCGACTCCGACGATCGAGCCCCCAGCCACGTGGGACCTCTTCTTCTCGCTGGGCCCAATCACAGCTCGGCAACAGTGATGACGTCGGCGATCCCCGGGTCCGCGGCGGCGAACTCGGGCTTCCAGCGGTCTTGGGTTTTCCCGGGCTGGCGGCGGTGATCTCAGTCGTGCCACGATACTTCAGGGAGGAAGGGGGGCTGGTGAGAGCAAGGTGCCGGGCCTCTACCCCTTTACACTGGCACAACGACTACCGTGCACGTCAGGCAGGCGGCACGAAGGGCTTCACGCCGATTCAGGGGTTATCGTGCACGTCAGGCAGGCGGCACGAAGGGTTTCACGCTGACACAGGGATTATCGTGCACGTCAGGCAGGCGGCACGGAGCAGGCTAATTTTCTTCTGGGAACTTTTGTGACTCTGTGTTCCCTAAACAGGAGACCAGCTCTTCTCAGGTCCTTGGAGACAACTTCTTCTTCTAGGTCACAGCACCCAGCAAAGTCCTTGGTTCAAGAAGGGGGGACACAGCACACAGCAAAGTCCCTTGTCCTCACCCTTAGAAAAATCAGCACACTGCAGGCCAGCCCCAGAACACACAGCAAGGGCAGCACTTCTCCTCAGTTCCTGTTGTTGATCTTCTTGGGCAAAGGTTCCTCTTGATTGCAGAAGTAGCCTTGGGTAAACTTTTGTGTTCCTGAGTTTTAACAGGAGGCCAGCTCTTCTCAGGCCCTTGGAGACTCTTAGGACACAGCACACAGCAAAGTCCTTCCTTCAAGCAGGTGGGGGGAACACAGCACACAGCAAAGTCCCCTGTCCCCTTCCTCAGTAGTAACAGCAAACTGTAGGTCAGCCCTAGAACACACAGCAAGGGCAGTCTTCCTTTCCAGTCTCTTCAGCTGATCTTCTTTGGCAGGGATTCCTCTTGTTGGCAAAAAGTAGTCTAATTTACAGGGGTTTCAGGTCTTACTTTTATACCCCAAAAGTCTTTGTTCTCCATGTGTGAGGGGTCCTGGACCCAGTCCAAACCAGTTCTAGGTGCACTCTGCCAGTGCATGTCTTCTTTCTTTGTGAGAGGAGGCCAGGGCCATCAGACGCACCGCAGGAGGTGGAGCCAGCATTGTGGAAGGCAGGCACAGCCCTATTCAGACCCAGGTGCAACTCCTCCCACCCATCCTCCTTCAGGCAGACCTATTCAGCCTAGTGCTGACTCACCCTGCCTCCTGGAATCCCCCAGCCCCTGTCACTCACAAACCAGACAGACAATCCACAAACAGGCAGAGGCACACAGAAAGTTTGAACAAGAAAATAGCCACTTTCTAAAAGTGCTATTTTCAAACACTGAATTTAAAAACCATCTTTCCTAAAAGATGCGTTATTAAATTCTGAGTTCAGGGATACCAGACTTCAAATTTCTATCTTGCCGTTATGGGAAGATATGCAGGTAAACATGTTACACAGCATTCCCCATGTTAACCTATGGGCAAGATAGCCTTCCAATAGTGAAAAACGAAATTGGCAGTATTTCACCATCAGGACACGTCACCCACACTAGTACATGTCCTAGCTTTCACATACACTGCACCCTGCCCAGGGGGGTACCTTGGGCCTACCATAGGGGTGTCCAATGTGTAGGTAAAGGGAAGGGTTCGGCCTGGCAGTGTGTACACTGGCCAGGACAACATGGCAGTTCGCAAACTGCGCACAGGCGCTGCAGTGGCAGGCCTGAGACCAATTTAGGGCTACTCATGTGGGTGGCACAACCGGTGCTGCAAGCCCACTAGTAGCATTTGAATTACCAGCCCTGGCACTCTCAGTGCACTTTACTAGGGACTTAGTGGTAAAGTAAATATACCAATCAGGGATAGCCAATCACAATAACAATTTACAGGGAGAGCATATGCACTTTAGCACTGATCAGCAGTGGCAAAGTGCCCAGAGTCCTATAGCCAACAGCCACAGGTCAGGAAAAACAAAGGAGGAAGAAGCAAAAAGTTTTGGGATAACCCTGCAAAAAGGGCCATTTCCAACACAACCCCCTTCCAGCCTAAAGCCAGGGTAGACCAAACGATACCTCGATGGGATTCCCTGCTTGGGGCGATAGAACACGGAAACTGGCCCGAACAGCAGGGTACCATTCCTGTTCTACGCCTTCCTGAACCCAGTTGGATCCCTCTATCTAGACTCTCAGGGCCCACTAGGCTAAACCATGGGGGACCCTTCTCCTCACCTGGGGACCACACCTGTGCAGCGCCTAAACTTACTTTGCTCACAGATGCGTCCACACTGGTAGACAGTATCCACCTGGCCAACACAACGGTGTGGCCCAGTCCACCCCCAGGGTGTGACTCCTGCCCCCCTCCCAGGGGCAACTCTGTCCACCAAGACAACCAGCCACAGGGGCCACTGACAGCGGTCAGTGATGAGAGCCAGGCCTCATGCCTGTCTGGCCTCTCTAACCTCTGTGGCGTCAGAAAGTGGGGGGCAGTAACCCCAGGTGCCTGGCACCTTTTCTCCACTCTCCCTTCTGCCAAGTCAGGTATGGCATCCTGACACTGGCCCGCCAGCCCAGGGCCTGTACCCTCAGGCTGTCTAGAGGTCACGGGTGAGGCTCTCCTCTCTCTAGCTCTCCTTCTGGGGTCCCGCACTCTCCTCCCAGGAGAGGCACCCTCAGAACACAACTCTCCCACCAGTTCAGGACCTCTCCCCTGTAACTGGTCTCCCAACCTAGGGTCTAAACCCTCAGGTTGCACCGGGGTCAGAGGTGAGGACTCCCTCCCTCTGCACCCCTTTCCAGAGTGCTGCACCCTCCCACTCGGAGCGGTAACCCTGGAAGCCAAACCGGTCAGGACACTGCTTACAGTCATCCTTCCCTCCAGGTCAGGCAGATCCTGGACCTGGCCTCCCAACCTTGGGGCTAAACCCTGCGGCTGAGCACTTGCCTGGCACACCAGGACTTCTGGGGACTCACACAGTATCCCCCCGAGGGTAACACATGGCCCATGTGTCGTGTGACAGTCTGCCTGGCGCACATCTCCCGACCCCTGTCCATCTGACAGTGCGCGAAGATCCCCCAGGACAGAAGTGGTGTCACCATGGTCACTCCTGTGAGGCTCAGCCCTTCTGGCTGGCCCCTGACCCACTGGTTCTCCCACTGGGGAACACATCCTCCTCTCACCCCTCACTCTGGACTTCTGCACCCTCCCAACTGGAGTGGCACCGCCAGACACCAGAACCACTGGAGCTCTGTTTACAGACACTCCAGGTTCTCCTGACACTAGGAGATCCCCCTCAAATGGTCTACTAGTACAGTCTAGGCTCCCAACCTGGTGTTCCCTTAAGGAACCCTCCAGGCCCTGAGACGGTGTTCGGGCACCTTGGGACACACAGTCCCACACTCACTCCTTCTCCTCTGAGACAGGACGTGCGCCCCTACACCCCTCCCACTACACTGGGACCTAGCTGGGCTACTCTGCACCTCTTCCACCACACAGGACCGGAAGATACCCGAGCCACTTCTTTTGGGATCACCCCCCAATGCTTCCTCAGACCCTCTGGAATCCACCAAAAAGTCTGCCTCCAGCGCAAGTTCCCTAGAATCTGAGAACTCACACTCTACCGGGCGTTGGCATAGCTCTGGAAAACAGGGACTTAAAATATGCTCTCCAACAAATGAATCACACAGCCCCCCACAGTTGTTAACCAAGTTACCCTTTGCCCCACCATCCAGTGCCTCACACAAGTACTCCATACCACTCTCCTGAGATTGGCAAGACAGTGTCTGACTGTCTCTGTCACTCAACCCACACTCTTCTGGGCGGTCTCCACACTCACACACCAAGGTTTCTACCATGGGGGAACCCCTCTCCCTGCACCTCTCATCTAGAGTCAGTAGAGTGTCCCTCCCATCACTAGGAATATGATCACCTGTGTCAGTTCCCCAATCTACTTCAGGGACACTGCACACCACTGGAGTTACCTCATAACCTTGAACCTCCTGGTGTATGTCAACCCCCTCCCTCAAGTCAGGTGCCACATCTCTGGGTGTGTATACTTCTCCCTCAGCACTATATAACACAATCATGCTGCCACCATCTGAGCTTGACTCCACCTCCCACTCAGCAAAGCTCACTTCCTGAGCTACACACATTTCCTTTTCCTTGGCTAAGCCATTCAAGGCCTCAAGCCTCTCGAGCTCCAACTCAAGCTCCCTCATTCTTAACTCATGTGCCAAGGTCAATTTCAATTCTTCCAAAGCATAAATCTTCTTGCTCTCCTCAAGCAATCTCCTTTCTTCTATTTCCGCCTTTTGGTTCTCCATTTCCAATAGTTTCATCTCGAGTCTCATGACTTCTAACTCATGATCTCTAACCCTTTGGTTTTCCTCCAACTCCTCTGGGGAAAAACTGCTAGCGGAATGGTTGCTGCCAGCCCTGGAGGCTGCTCTGGACACAGGCAGATCCTGTGATCTGAAACCATCCCCTTGTGCATCCCCATCCACCTCTGCATCCTCTGCCTCCCCAGCCTCTTTGGCCTCCCACCAGGCCCTTAAGGCCTTCTGTAGCTCCTCCCTCCTGGAGCTGCTCTTCATGGGATATCCAAAGTTCCTGCAGAACTGCTTGAGTTGACCTACTTTGTAACTACTCAACATTTCAATATCAAACTCCAGTCCTGCAACACCACTTGCTGGTTTATCCTTCTGAGACATGATGCGTGGATGACTTTCAGGGTTAATCAAAAATAGAACCAAAAAGAAAATACAGTATGTGGCTGCGTAGTGGTCTGCGCTAAACTAGTGATGTTCACCAATCACTGTGGGTCAAGTGCAAACACAAGTCCAAATCCTCACCGCTGACCACCAATGTTAGAAATGGGATTTCTGGTTGGCTAAGGCTGGAGCCAAAGCCAGGCAGAAACCACCACTCTAGTCAGGGTAAGGGGGAAACATACATTGTTGATAACCCCTGCTCACCCCCTCGGTAGCTTGGCACGAGCAGACAGGCTTATCCCCAAGGCAATGTGTAAAGTATTCGCACTAACACGCACAGTAACACAGTGACACACCATTAATGGACACTACTCCAGGGTTTATAAAAATATAAATATCTTTATGTGGTTTAGTTCAGATCAAAAGCAGTCAAAAATGCACATACATAAATTATAATTACTCTCTTCATGGAATGTGCTTGGTAAGTTTCCTTAGCAATTATAAACTTGTAGGCTCTTTTAAATACAACAGTTCACTGGAGTAATGTTCTGTTTGTCCGTGTTCTCCTTATCACCAAACAACCTGGTATCTTTCAATTGAATAAAATACAGCTGGTAGGTTCAAAGTACACTCTGAGCTCCTTATTTAAAAATGTCTCTTTTCTTAATTATAGCCCAGTAAGTCAGCAGAGACTGGGATCTCAATCCTACCATCTCTTATAGCTCTACTCGACCTCTGTGCTAACAGCGGGGACTAGGAGGCTAAAACAAAGGCAGGGAGTCCGCCTTTCCGACGCGCTATACGCCGGGACTCCCAGTCTGTGTACTTAACAATTGCCCCAATGCGCCGCTCGCTCCTCTCGCGGCTCCCTCTCCCCGCGTTGGCTGTGCTACCAAACCGAAGGCAGTTACCTTGGACGTGCAGGGACAGGAGGCTGACTCCGATGTTGCTCCGGGCGATGCAGCTTCCCTGGCGCCTCCGGCTGCGATATCCGCGTTGAGCACTGGGCCAATCCCAGCGCGACTCCGACGATCGAGCCCCAGCCACGTGGGACCTCTTCTTCTCGCTGGGCCCAATCACAGCGCGGCAACAGTGATGACGTCGGCGATCCCCGGGTCCGCGGCGGCGAACTCGAGCTTCCAGCTGTCTTGGGTTTTCCCGGGCCGGCGGCGGTGATCTCAGTCGTGCCACGATACTTCAGGGAGGAAGGGGGGCTGGCGAGAGCAAGGTGCCGGGCCTCTACCCCTTTACACTGGCACAACGACTACCGTGCACGTCAGGCAGGCGGCACGAAAGGTTTCACACCGATTCCGGGGTTATCGTGCACGTCAGGCAGGCGGCACGAAGGGTTTCACACTGACACAGGGATTATCGTGCACGTCAGGCAGGCGGCACGGAGCAGGCTAATTTTCTTCTGGGAACTTTTGTGACTCTGTGTTCCCTAAACAGGAGACCAGCTCTTCTCAGGTCCTTGGAGACAACTTCTTCTTCTAGGTCACAGCACCCAGCAAAGTCCTTGGTTCAAGAAGGGGGGACACAGCACACAGCAAAGTCCCTTGTCCTCACCCTTAGAAAAATCAGCCCACTGCAGGCCAGCCCCAGAACACACAGCAAGGGCAGCACTTCTCCTCAGTTTTTGTTGTTGATCTTCTTGGGCAGAGGTTCCTCTTGATTGCAGAAGTAGCCTTGGGTAAACTTTTGTGTTCCTGAGTTTTAACAGGAGGCCAGCTCTTCTCAGGCGCTTGGAGACTCTTAGGACACAGCACACAGCAAAGTCCTTCCTTCAAGCAGGTGGGGGGAACACAGCACACAGCAAAGTCCCCTGTCCCCTTCCTCAGTAGTAACAGCAAACTGTAGGTCAGCCCTAGAACACACAGCAAGGGCAGTCTTCCTTTCCAGTCTCTTCAGCAGATCTTCTTTGGCAGGGATTCCTCTTGTTGGCAAAAAGTAGTCTAATTTACAGGGGTTTCAGGTCTTACTTTTATACCCCAAACGTCTTTGTTCTCCATGTGTGAGGGGTCCTGGACCCAGTCCAAACCAGTTCTAGGTGCACTCTGCCAGTGCATGTCTTCTTTCTTTGTGAGAGGAGGCCAGGGCCATCAGACGCACCGCAGGAGGTGGAGCCAGCATTGTGGAAGGCAGGCACAGCCCTATTCAGACCCAGGTGCAACTCCTCCCACCCATCCTCCTTCAGGCAGACCTATTCAGCCTAGTGCTGACTCACCCTGCCTCCTGGAATCCCCCAGCCCCTGTCACTCACAAACCAGACAGACAATCCACAAACAGGCAGAGGCACACAGAAAGTTTGAACAAGAAAATAGCCACTTTCTAAAAGTGCTATTTTCAAACACTGAATTTAAAAACCATCTTTCCTAAAAGATGCGTTATTAAATTCTGAGTTCAGGGATACCAGACTTCAAATTTCTATCTTGCCGTTATGGGAAGATATGCAGGTAAACATGTTACACAGCATTCCCCATGTTAACCTATGGGCAAGATAGCCTTCCAATAGTGAAAAACGAAATTGGCAGTATTTCACCATCAGGACATGTCACCCACACTAGTACATGTCCTAGCTTTCACATACACTGCACCCTGCCCAGGGGGGTACCTTGGGCCTACCATAGGGGTGTCCAATGTGTAGGAAAAGGGAAGGGTTCGGCCTGGCAGTGTGTACACTGGCCAGGACAACATGGCAGTTCGCAAACTGCGCACAGGCGCTGCAGTGGCAGGCCTGAGACCAATTTAGGGCTACTCATGTGGGTGGCACAACCGGTGCTGCAAGCCCACTAGTAGCATTTGAATTACCAGCCCTGGCACTCTCAGTGCACTTTACTAGGGACTTAGTGGTAAAGTAAATATACCAATCAGGGATAGCCAATCACAATAACAATTTACAGGGAGAGCATATGCACTTTAGCACTGATCAGCAGTGGCAAAGTGCCCAGAGTCCTATAGCCAACAGCCACAGGTCAGGAAAAACAAAGGAGGAAGAAGCAAAAAGTTTTGGATTAACCCTGCAAAAAGGGCCATTTCCAACAGGTGGCATACCATTAATTCTAGCACTTGTTGCCGGAATTCTATTTCTCTTCCTGCTATTACGCTATGGCCTGCCTATTCGCAGACATCACTCCGAGCGAAGTGGAGAAAGCTCTCCTTGAACGAAAGTGCCGTGAGCGAATAGTACAGCTTTTGGGCATGACTCGTCTACGGGAACTAAATACCACGTGGTTCCTGTCATTCAGACCAATCTGGCAAGATTGCATCTTACCTGTCCTACGATGCCTGTAATGCGGTGAAGAATGCGTGTTAGACACCTGTCTAACATTTCCATCAGCAACGCCAACGGATATCGATACTCTGCTGGACCCGATAACGGCCCATGCTCTGTGTTGTCCCCAGAGGCTACCAATCCTGATGATGGCATTCATTGAGATCTCACAGACGCTTCCAGCTGCTGCTGAGGTACGAGATGGATCTACAGGCACACAGGTAACAACGGACGCAAACATTGCTGAGGCATCCTATGCTGAAAGTGATGCTTCACATCTCTGTGCAATTAATCTACTACACGAGGTGTTCCAACTGACACCAACTTCAGTGGACGATATTTTGTCTACAGAAATAGATGATCTCATGTTTACACCAGACCCGTACACTGACTCTGATTCAACCAACAGTGTACCAGAGACTCAGTAAAATCTGGCCTTCATATTTCAAAGACTTGGAACTCTTCCCAAATTGAACTTTTATTTCCGTTTTTTCCAAACTGAATGGCAATTCAATATGCTTGAAGTAGAACTAGTCTTATAGTACGGACTTCGCGGTACTTTCTCAGACACTTTGTCATCTTATTTGTCTAAAAAGTTCATTCATTTTCATGACATGAAATGACTTTGATTTTTGAACAACTTATCGATCATTTTCTGTCACATGTAAATATTACTGCTTATTTCATTCAAATTGCATTTTATTTCCAAATATATGCTTGAACTGAGAAAAGCAATGCTTAAAATGTACAGTACCTTTTGCATTTTAATGGGTTTTTAAATGCCTTTTAATGCTTTTAAGAAATATTTTTAGTGATCTGCGGTACTCCATTTGTTTAGCATATTAAATGTTTAGCATTTTATTATTATCGTACACACGAAAGTGCAGTGGGTGTTGTATTCCTCTTAGGGTGTCCGTACATGGGTTTTCCTGTAAACCGTGCACTCCAAATACAGGCATGGTCTCCGACATCCGTCCACCCTAACGTCACAACGAGTTCTTGAAGAACAGACTCTTAGGCTTCGGGAATTTCCCTAGCACAGGACTATTGATTTCTTCAAGGACTCATCTATTATGCATGAACCGTTATACCTTAAGGGTTCATTCATGACGTCTTCCGCTGTCCGATTCACGTCAATGCTAACATTCTGCGGTACCTCTCAGGTATAAATATACCTTCCCTAGCCCTTGTAAATCAGAGGAGACCTCGACTTCAGAGGAGCCCGTTTCCCGGCCTGGCGCACTGAGAAGACGCTGTCATCCCTGCACGCAGAGAGTCCAGCTTCCAGTGATCTGACTTCCCTCGCGGGGTGTTAGAGTTCGAGTCTGGCAAGAGATTCCCACCTCTCTCATTCTTAAGGTATGGAGCTGACTAAAAACCTAGAGGGACTCTTGGCATACTAGGCATACTAGGCTTAACATACTCTTAGTATACCATAGTAAGGAATACTCCACCTACTTCAGACCTCTCCCTACACCTAGGTTAGGTTAGGTACATTGGGGTAGAACTAGCTTAGAAACGCATCGTATGAGTACTCGCATTTTTAGTCTATGTGATTTATGTAAATGAATATCTACTAAAGATCATGCTAGCGCAGTATTATTTATTTCTACTGCTTACGCTGTACATTATTTATCTTGCATACTGTCTTGTGATCGTAACAGCACATATTACTTACACGAGAAACAAGACTGTTCAATAAATCTTTTATTGAAACGCCCGTCTATTCTTCCTGTGTAACTTTGAGGAAAACTAAGCATGCACGATTGAGCTGAGTGAAATGGTTATCTATTGTTTCCACGACTCTGGGACACGTTCTGATTCTAAAAGGGAAACAAAGTTGTCATGTTTTGCGGCTGCCAGTAACTACTCCCTTCTTGTTTATCAAGGAGTTTCTAGTGGCCTCTGAGCTAGCTGGCACAAGTAATTAAGTTTAATATACTCGATAGGGACATATTGACCTTAGTCCTATGTCAAACCTATAGGGTATATTATTCCAATGCGCAGAGCCTATTAGGGAAATAGGAGCTACACTACAGGACCACTCATGGTCTCTAACGGACACCCACAGTCCGCTCCATGCTCTCCAACGGACCATGGCTGACATCGCTGGAGCCCTGACTCAGAGAATAGTTCAACTGTCCAGTCCGAGTGGCTCTAGCGATGTCACACGGGAGTTGGGAAACATGCAGAGGTTAATGGAGACCATGGAGCGGGCGAATGCGGAACGAGTGGCTGCCACGGCTGCACACCAGCGAGAGGTAACTGGGTTCCTTAATGACCTCAGGACCCTCCTCATGGCATTGCTGCCACTAGGCCTGGCGTGGATGCATGCTGCTGCCACCACTCCATCCACATCTCCGCCCCCTGAAGTGTCAGTGCCACACAGTGCGGCAGACCTTCCACCTCCGGCCACAGATGTGTCACTGCCACACAGTGCTGGAGACAGAACACCACCACCCATACGTGAGGCACATGAAACAGCAGAGAACGAAGATGCGGATGATACTGCCCTCGTGGTGAGGAGGACGCAGCAGCATGCATCTCATCCATATGTCCGGCTTCAGCATGGTACTGCCCTCTGCATCATCACCTTCCACTGTCCCCCCGATGCACTCTGCGACACTCACCTTGGACCTCGACATGGACTGCCATATGATGTTTGATCGCCATTGACACAGCAATAAGACTGCAGACTGTACTTGTCCTCTTCTTTTGGACTTGTCATTCCCTGGAGGACCCTGGCTGGACCTCCACGGGACAACATCGTCATGTGGGCTTTGCATGGCCCTGTACTGCTCCAGATGCAACACTCCACTGAATGTGCATTAAACATTCATATACACACAGATGTGTCATCTATGGTCTTTTAAGTGTGGAAGTATGGATGAATGTGGGCTCACTGGACTCCTCTTACGTCCATGTGGCTCATGTCGTAGAACAGGGGTGACACATTGCCCAATGCGGTCCAGGTGGCGCTGACACAACAACAGGGGCACACGCATGAGTTACTTCCTTGTCCAGCCCAGTACGGAACCACGCCCAGGGCCCCGGGGTCATATACAGACCCTTACGCTGGACTGGCATACGCCAGCCCACTCCGCTTACGCTCACAGGGGGGGACGGCAACGCTACATGTCCCCTGTCTTTCCTGTGGTGATCTGCTGCTCACAGGTCTAGTTGTCAGCATGCCACAGCCACTCCCTCACGGCTGGTTTACACCCACACCACACCCATCCAGCACACGGGTCACGGGACATGTGACCCTGCCAATGAAAAGGGACGGGCGCACGTGCTCGACGCCATTTCCACTCTCTATCTGGGTGCGTCCGTGTGGTGTTAATGTAGGCATGTGTGCCTCGGGCCCTGCAACATCACATTCCCCAGGACCGGAGGTGACATGATGGCGTCCGCAATACGATACCCAATCATACAGGGACCATGACTTTGGGACACAGACTTGGTGGCACCGGATACATTGCGGCCGGCACAGGCACACTGCCACGGGACGGTGACTTTGGGTGCACTGAGGTAGGGGCACCTTAAGTGCTGAGCGGGTGTGCAGCCTGCGATGATGCCCCGTCCCGGCCGACTGGACTGCTCAGGATTTGTGTGCCCTGCTGGACTGCAGTATAAGGCCAAAGCCAGAGGGCAGTGCGGGCCTACCGCCTCGTGGCGTCGCATCCCGGATCACAAAGTTAGTGGCACCTCAAGGGCTGAGCGGGTGTGCAGCCTGCGATGATGCCCGGTGCACTGGTATGTCCTCTGCCATGGCGAAATCAAGACCCAGAATCATATGTGAGACCTGGTGGCCTGCGGAGCGGGGATGCATGATGTGGAGGGTGCCATGTCCGCGGGCCCCGGGCATGTGGCTTGCAGCGGCACGTTGTGGGCCCTCATTGCTACACGCCAAGGGCGGAAGGTGAGCAGTGAGGCCTGGGTGCGCAGGGGCGGGCATGCACCGCTGGGTGGCGGGAGGGGCTGGGGTGCATCTGCCTGGGTGCACAGGGGCAGACAGGCGATGATGTCTTGTGCAATTGTATGTACTTTGCCATTCAGGTATCTGGACTCTGTTACAGATAACGGATCTGTTTCAGATGTGTGACCTGGTGAACTGCACTACATACCGGCACGTGGTTGGAGACACACCGGTGGCAGCAGGTGAGCAGTGTGGCCTGGGTGCGCATTGTCGGCACTCTCTCTCCCTCTCCATCTCTTCTGTTATCTGTATCTCGCTCCCCCTCTCTGTCCGTCTTTCTCTCGCTCCCCCTCTCTGTCCGTCTTTCTCTGGCTCCTCCTCTCTGTCCGTCTTTCTCTCGCTCCCCCTCTCTGTCCGTCTTTCTCTCGCTCCCCCTCTCTGTCCGTCTTTCTCTTGCTCCCTCTCTTTCTCTCTCTCTCTCCTTCGCTCTCTCTCAGTCCTTTGATGTGTGCAAGACACACCTTCTCATCGTGATTTTTGTCTTGCAGGCTGTGACCTACGGATTGTCCCAAGGGGAGCCGCCATGTGTCTTCATTTCTGTTCTGTGTTTCTTTGAATACATTTTCATTTGTTACATCGAAGGTGGATGTGTGATGCTCATTTTTGTGACGACACATGCATGCCACCAAATGTGATTGTGCGACATCTGGCGGATTATTTGGTACATGTTCCGTATAGTTGATGTGGCATGTCTTTGGCAGGGAGAGGGGGATTGGGGGGGTCCTGGGGGTGGTGGCGGTGGGTGTTGTGGCCCTGTTGGGGCTCCGAGCTGCATGATCAGTGGCTCCATGGCATCTGTTGCCCTTCAGGTATGGCTCTGGGCTGGGCTCCATTTTGTGGTGCAGGCTATGGTCCGACTTTGCACCAGGTCAGAGCAGGTGTTAGTTTCCTGCTGCTAACGGTCCTTATCGCCTGTTTTGTGGTTTTATCGCCGATCTGGCTGGTCGCTGAGAATGTTGCGGAGTGGTGTTTTTGCGGCTTTTTGCACGGGTACGCCTACTCTGCATCTCATTAGCGATAGTTGCGGGGGTCATCTGTGGCGATGTTTTTTGCGGGTTGCTATCGCGGGTAAAATGGTGTTCTGGGCTGTTAACACCAGCTTGTGAATGGTGCAATGATTTTATCGCCACTTTGGCTGCGATAAAGTGCCGCTAACTCGGCGATAAGTCCTTGAGAATATGCCCCATCGAGCAGAGAAAGTGGGAAAGAGAGGTGGATTCTGATTGAAAAAGAATTGCTGTACACTGTAGAATGCAGGGGGAAGAAAGTCAGAGAGATGGTGATGAGAGAAAAAGAGCAGGTGTAAAGAGGCAAAGAGAGAAATGAGAGATAGGCAGAATAAGGTGGGATGTATTTAGACTCTGTTTATCTCTGACTTTATTTGGAAATGGAGAAGAGAGAGAATGGAGGGACCATTCCAGCCCCTTCAGCAGAAGAAACTGCAGAAGTGACCAAGACAAGCAACTCCATGACCGCACATCAGCATCAGCGCTCCTGATCCTCACATAAGCCCTCAGATTGAGTGGAAAGGGGGGAAGCAAGCATAAAGAACTTCAGCTAATGGCATGAGAGCAAATCAGTGCATCAAGCATCTTCCACAAGGTGATAGAACATTCACTTCATTTTCAAATATTCAGTAAGGGAACGCTTGATCTTTTGCATAGTGTCTGGAACACCACCAGAACCACACAGTTGGAAGTGACAAAAAAACTGCTGTGCCTATCAGTACTTCCAAATGCTCCCTTGACACGGATGTGCCTTAAACTGAGAGACAATAAAAACTCCTCATCCCACTTTAGTAGGAGATGTTTAAGTCTGACAATACTACTGAATGAGCTTCCCATCAACAAATGTAGGCCATTGTTACGTTTTGACCACATTGAACTAGAATTGCAGACTGCAAAATGCTGTGTGATTACCATCATTGTCAATCTAATTGCAGTCCGTCCTTTCCAATTCAAAGAATGAGTCTGGTCCCATGTGGACCAGCGACAGTGCAGTACCTGGTCCCATATATTAGTCCCCACCCTCTAGCTTGATATCTGCCACTCTCTGACCTCTGAGGCTTCAGCATCCATTGTGCCACCCTAGAGACCCCTCACCAAGTCTATGCTCATTGCCATTGCAGACTGCATTTCTTTGTGCAGAGAAAACCGAAGCGTCAACATGGCACATAGCCCTGTGTATAGGTAAGTCACATTTACTGCAGGCCTAACAGCCCTAAGGCAGGGCGCACTATATTCCATTTGTGGACATATCACCATGAGCAGATATGGCCCTGCAATATCTGTACCATTCTTGGATATTGTAAGTGCACAGGGAAGCCGTAGAGAGAACATGGGATGGATACTTGTCATTACGAGTTTCCTAGCTCCATGATGGCTTCACTGTACCCTAAGATGTTTGGTACTAAATATCTTGTCTTAATACATCCTCACTGATGCTAGTGATAGATTTATTTATAGATGCACACAGGAGACCCTTTAGAGGGTAACTTGAAAACCTACCATGCACTGGCATGGTCCCTGACTAGTCATAGCAGCATTCCACCACCAGACATGTCTCTGACCTCATGGGTGAGAGCCCATGCTCTCAGAGGCCCAAAACAAGGCCTGCTCTGGGCTGGGGGGCTTCACACCTCCTCCAGGCCAGAATGGTCTTCCAGAGTGGGAAGCTTCAAAGGTCGTGCCACCTTTGAAGTGCAACCCAGGCATCTTCAGATAGTAGAGCATGCCAAAACCCCTTTCCTGCTCCACTTTTGGTGGGAGAAAAGGCAGGAAAATTTGTTAGATGTGGAGGTGTGCCCACAGTCAGCTAGCACCACCCTAAGTTGTGGCAGATGTTGTGGATCCCACTTTGCAAAATCCTCCATTATGAGATGGTAGAAAAACAGCCTATTAGGGCTAGGGTAGTGCCCCTTAAAGGTAGGTAGCCCATTGGCTATTACCTGTCTCCCCCCTTAACGCCCCTAAATTTAATATTTAGGTGGCACCCCTGGACCTTGATCCTGAGATTCAATGGACACAGAGAAGAAACGGACCAAGAAGAGCTGCTACCCAAGAACTGAAGCCCTGCTGCAGAGACATTCGTGCCAAATACTGCCTGCTGCCTTAAGGACTCGACAATTGTGGTGTGTTGCCTCACCTTGCCACTGTGAGGACGCCATGGATCCCATAACACCTCCAGTGTTCAACAAATTGTCAAAGGAGCTCCCTTGGAGCTGAGACTTTGCTCTCCTGTGACAGCAGGCACCAAACTGCACACTCTGGTTTCGCTGACTTGCTGCTCCCCGGTGACTCCGATGCAGCACCTGGACCAAAAGTGGTACTCCAGCTCTGAAGGGTTAAATCTGTTCCCCCACCAACTTGGAGGACAGCACGACCTACCGGAGCGTGCTGCACCAATAACTGGGGTACCAGACCCCCTGCAACCTGCACTGAGATGAAGAGCACACTCCAGACACTGCCCAGGAAGCAAGCCCCCATTAAGGGACATTGAGACCCCTGAGTCCCACTTTGTGAGTGGCCCAGCTTTCCCTAAATCGCCTCTCAAAGCTGCCTGCTCCTGACCACGAGGACATCTTGACGCACGCTGCTGGCTGACCTATCTGCTCTGCACCCGGCCTGGCTGGCCACGGTACAGACGATCCACTGGTGCTCTAGTGGTCCTGAGGCCCTTGTGACCAACTCACTTGATGAAGCCCCCTTGGACTTATCTGTAAGTCCCCATGTGCAGTGCATTTTCAAGTGGCCCCCTCTCCTGTAGTGCACCAGCTACCAATGACCTCAGTACCCTGCTCCTGGTCAAATCCGGGACGCACTGAGAATCCACTGGTGGAACTTTGGAGCTGGCCATGCTAACTACCAAAATCCAAGAGGTGAACCTTGAAAGTCGACTGTATGTTTTTTATGCATTTTTGTCTTTTTCCCATTGACTTCAATGATGCGTAATTGCACACAAAAGTGATCTATGTTACGAACTATAAATATTCGTACTTTTAAAGTACTTACAGAAAATGAAGTTCTTGGTCTTAAAAAGTGTTAGATTTGGGGGTCTCTAGTTGGCAGAGGTAGGTACCTTTGTCCAAATAGGGATCCTGGCGTCTAGTCAGGGTAAGGGGGATACACTCCTAAAATAACCCCTGCTCACCCCCTTTGTTAGCTTGGCACGAGCAGACAGGCTTATCTCAGAGGCAGTGTGTAAAGCATTTGTGAACACATACAGTAACCCAGTGACAACACTACAGATTGACACCACACAAGTTGTAGTATAAAAATAAGTATTTTTATATAGACTTAACACAAGACCACAAACGACAAAAATCCACCATACTGTACTTAAAAATGGTAGAATTAGCTTAGTTCTCTTTAGATGGTAAATGCGACACTTTGAGTTCAATGTACCTTTGGATGCGTAACGCTATACAACGAAAGTGTTGCAGGGAAGGTGATGCGTCGGTTCCTTACACGCAAGAACAGTGATGCGTCGGGTCCCTACTGATACGTAGGGGATGCGTCGGTTTTTCTCGGCGTGGGGAGGTGATGCGTCGGTTTCTTACTGCGCTTCCGTGGCGATGCGACCAGCAATTCTGTGATGCGATGAAGATCCGGTGCAATGAAAGAAAGATGGCGTCTTCTTCTTGATGCGACACGATGCGTGCACGCCCGACGGCCATGCGGCGACTCAACGATTCTTCTGAGCCGCGACAGGCCCTGCGACACGATTCCCGATGATGGGGCGGCGTCTGATGCGACATCGATCCTCTTCTCCGGCGATGCGAGGCGCTTCGGTGATGCGACAGCTGCACCGGCGACACCCTTCTTCAACGATGCGACAACAGCGGCTGCGGCGGCGACACACTTCTCCGATGATGCGGCGGCGTCTAATGCGACGTTGATCCTCTTCTCCGGCGATGTGAGGCGCTTCTGCGTTGCGAAGCGACAGTGGCAGCGGCGACACCCTTCTTCAGCGATGCGACGACAGCGGCTGCGGCGGCGACACGCTTCTTCTTCGTGCATCGCGCTTCCAGCTCCTTGCGACACGCAGTCCCTCAGAAGGCCCAACACAACAGCAGGCACTTCAAAAGAACTTTTGGGGAGCTGGTGGGTGAAGTCTGTTGTCCCTGAGACTTCAGCAGGAGGCAAGCTCTCTCTTAAGCCCTTGGAGATCCTTTACAAGTTGAATGAAAAGTAGCACAAAGTCCTTTCTCCTTTCTTTGGCAGTCAGGTAACCACTGCAGGCCAATCCGCCAAACAGCGCTCAGCAGAGGGATAGTCTCCTCCTGCAGTCTCTCTCTCTGGTTCCTCTCCTCAGCAAAGGTTCTTCTTGTTTCCCAAAGTGATCTAAAGTTCTGGGGTTTGGGTCCCCTCTTTTATACTCATTTTCCCTTTGTTCTCTGAAGGCAGAGAGGCCTTTGCCTAGTCCAAACCAGTTCTGGTCAGTCCTGGAGCACTTTGTTGACAAGACTCCTTCTTTCCTTTCACAGTGTAGGCCAGGGACATCAGACGCACCACAGGAGGTGGAGCCAGCATTGTGGAGGGAAGGCACAGCCCTATTCAGGTCCCAGGTGCAACTCCTCCCACCCATCTACATGCAGATCTCTCTATTCAGCCCTGGGCTGACTCCCCCTGTCTCCTGGAATCCCCCAGCCCCTGTCACTCACAAACCAGACATGGAATATACAACCTAGCAGAGGCAGGCTTGGATAGTTAGGCAAGAAAATACCTACTTTCTAAAAGTGATATTTTCAAACACAGAATGTTAAAACCAACTTCACTAAAAGATGTATTTTATCATTCTGAGTTCAGGCATACTAAATTCGTTTTTCTACCATGTTCCCTGGGTCAGTTAGGATTATAAGATGTAATAATCAAACTGCCCATTCTGGCCTATGGGGAACAGGTAGCCTTGCAATAGTGAAAAACGAAAATGGCTGTAATTCACTATTAGGGCATGCCACACACACCAGGGCATGTCCTACCTTATACTTACAATGCACCCTGCCCTTGGGCCTACCATAGGGGTGACTAATATGCAGAAAAGGGAAGGTTTAGGGACTGGCAAGTGGGTGTACTTGCCCAGTCAACATGGCAGTACCAGACTGCACACAGGCTCTGCAATGGCAGACCTGAGACACACTTTTACAGGCTGCTTCTGTGGGTGGCACAACCAGTGCTACAAGCCGACCAGCAGCATTTGAGTCACAAGCCCTGGGCACAACCAGTGCACTGTACTAGGGTCTGACAGTGAATCAAATAGGCCAAACATGGAGTCACTAATCCATACATCTATTTATAACAGAGAGCCTATGCACTTTAGCACTGATCAGCAGTGGTAAAGTGCCCAGAGTCATAAAACAGCCAACAACAGGTCAGAAAAAATATAGGAGGAGGGCAAAAAGTTCAGGGCTGACCCTGCAAAAAAGGGCCAAGTCCAACACAACCCCCTTCCAGCCAAAACGCAGGGTAGACCAATCACTACCTTGATGGGTTTCCCTGTTTTGGGCGATAGAACCTGGACCTGGCCCGCAACAGCAGGGGCATATTCCAATTCTATGCCAATCTGAACCTATTTGGATCCTTCTGTCCATACTCTCAGGGCCAACCAAGCTAATCCATGGGGAACCCTTCTCCTCACCTGTGGACACCACTTGTGCAACACCCAATCTTAACTTGCTCACCGGTGTGTCCCAATAGACAGACAGCCAGCCACAGTGGCCACTGACCGTAGTCAGTGATGAGACCCAGGCCTTATGCCTCTCAGGCCTCTCAACCCTCTGTGGCGTCAGAGAGCGGGGGACAGTAGCCCCAGGTGCTTGGCACCCTTTGTCCACTCTCCCTCCTGTCAGGTCAGGTATGACATCCTGACACTGACCTACCAGCCCCGGGCATGTACCCGGCAGCTGGACTGGAGACTGGGGTGGGTTTTCCGCACCCGGCCCTCCTCCTCCTTGTTGGGGCTCTGAACCCTCCCACCTGGAGTGGTACCCACTTCCAGAATTGCCAAGGCACCTGTGGCAGGTGTCCTGCTCAATTCGCCCACCAGTTCAGGGGTTCTATCCTGCAACTGAGCGTCCAGGTCAGGGGGGACACCCTGAACCTGGTCCTCCAATCAAGGGTCTAAACCCTCCAGTTGAACTGGGGTCAGAGGCGAGGACTCCCTCCCTCTGCACCCCCTCCCAGAGTACTGCCCCCTCCCATCGGGAGCGGTACCCCAGAAGACAAACCGGTCAGGACACTGTGTACAGTTGTCCCACCCTCCAGGTCAGACAACACCTGAACCTGGCTTCCCAACCCAGGGACTAAACCCTGCAGCTGAGCACCCGCCTGGCGCACCAGGACTTCCTTGGGAGCACGCATGCCCCCCCTGAGGGTGACACATAACTCATGTGTCGTGTGACAGTCTGCCTGGCGCAGATCTCCCGACCCCTGTCCCTCTGGCAGTGCGTGAAGATCCCCCAGGACAGAAGTGGTGTCACCATGGTCCTTCACCGGTGACTCAGCCCTTCTGGCTGGCCCCTGACCCACTGGTTCTTCCACTGGGGACTCTTTCCCCCTCTCACCCCTCAATCTGGACTTCTGCACCCTCCACTTAGGAGTGGCACTGCCAGACACTAGAACTGATGGAGGCCTACTTACGAACACTCCCAGTTCCCCAGACACTAGGGTATCCACCTCAATGGGCGGCCCATCAGGGACAGCCTAGGCTCCCTACCTGGTGTTCACTTAAAGAACCATCCAGGCCCTGAGACTGGGTTTCGGGCACCTTGGGACACGCAGCCCCACACTCACTCCTTCTCCACTGAGACAGGACGTGAGTCCCTACACCCCTCACACTACACTGGGACCTAGCTGGGCTACTCTGAACCTCTTCCCCCACCTCACTTGGTTGGGAGAAGCCTGAGCCACCTTCTTTCGGATCACCGCCAGATACCTCTTCAGATCCTCTAACACGCAGCCAGAGGTCTGCCTCCTTGGTGAGCTCCCTGGGGTCAGGGAACTCACTCTTCATCAGGTGTTGGCATAGCTCTGGAAACCAGGGACCTACAATATGCTCTCCCACAATTGGATCACACAGCCCCTTATAAGGGTTAACCAAACTATCCTTCACCTCACCATCCAGTGCCTTGCACACGTACCCCACACCACTCTCCTGAGACTGGCAAGACAGTATCTGACTGTCTCTGTCACTCAACCCACACTCTTCTGGGCGGTCTTCACACTCACACACCAGGACTTCAACCATGGGGGAACCCCTCTCCCTGCACCTCTCATCTAGAGTCAGTAGAGTGTCCCTCCTACCACTAGGACTATGAACCCCTGTGCCAGTTCCCCAATCCACCTCAGGGACACTGCGCACCACTGGAGCTACCTCATATCCTTGAACCTCCTGGTGTATATTAATCCCCTCCAAGTCAGGCGCCACATCTCTGGGCATGTGCACTACTCCCTTAGCACTAGATAACATAATTTTGCTGCCACCATCTGAGCTGGACTCCCCCTCCAACTCAGCAAAGCTCACTCTCTGAGCTACACACATTTCTTGTTGCTGGGCTGAGACACTCATGGCCTCAAGCCTCTCGAGCTCTAAATCAAGCTCCCTCATTCTCAACTCATGCTCCATTTGCATCCTCTTTTCCTCTAGGGCCAATTTCCTACTTTCTAACTGCCCATTCATTCTGGCTAGCTCCAACTCATGCATCCTACTCCTCTCCCTGTCCTCCAACTCCTCTGTGGACAGGCCTTTGGCAGAAACACTGCTACCTGATGGGGAGGTTGCGCTCCTCCCCCCTGGACCCAATGGCCCATCCAGCTGCTCCTCTGCATTCTCAACCCCTTCCCCATTCTCAGGGGTACTCCTTGCTTCGACCCAGGCCCTCAGCGCCTTTTGGAACTCATCCTTCTTGGTGAGACCGGTCATTGCAACTTTAAATTTCCTGCAGAAGTGCTTTAGCTGTTTTACATTGTAGCATTCCAGTTTCTCCTCTTCCCACTCATAATCAACAGATGCTATGGATGCTGCTTTATCGATTGTGGTTAAACTTGGCAGTTCTTTGCAAAAATAGAAAATCCCAGGAAAAACAATCTACCAAAAGTATGTGGTCGCGTTTTGGTCTGCACTCAATAGTAGTGTTCACCAATCACTGTACATGAGTCACAAATGCAAGTCCAGAATCCTCACCGCTGACCACCAATGTTAGATTTGGGGGTCTCTAGTTGGCAGAGGTAGGTACCTTTGTCCAAATAGGGACCCTTGCGTCTAGTCAGTGTTAGAAATGGGATCTCTAGTTGGCAAGGGCTTGCACCTTTGTCCAAGTAGGGACCCTTCTTCCTAGTCAGGGTAAGGGTGTTACACTCGTGAAGTAACCCCTGCTCACCCTCGTGGTAGCTTGGCACGAGCAGTCAGGCTTAATTCAGAGGCAGTGTGTAAAGCATTTGCACATAACCAACAGTAATACAGTGTAAGCAATACAAACGGACACCACACCAGTTTAGAAAAATAACCAATATTTATATACTCAAGACAAGACCAATTACGACGGAAATCCACAATACTATACTTTAAAAACGGATACTTGATAAGGTAACTTCTTCTTTGCCGGAATAACACAAAAGCAAAGTTCGTACGAGTCGGTAGCCCCGTCCGGGTCTACCGCGATGCTGAATTACACAGAGTCCAACAGTTCCAGCCGACCGCGTCGTTACGGGCCAGCAGAGTCGTGAACAGACTCGGTCACAGTACCTTTCTCGTTGTGGCGGGTACGGAGTGTACGAGCCGGTCGGCGTTCGTCGCGGTTGCGGTGCAAGACGGAGCGATGCAAGGTGCGGTGTCCCTCGATGCGGTGCAGGCAGCGGCTCGATGAGCGTCGTGCAGACGGAGTCGGTGAGTCCAAGGCGTGCGATGCAGGGTGAGACGATGCTCGATGCAGTGCTGACAGGTTGCGATGCAGGCGACCAAGCCGGAGTGCGGGAGCTGGCGTCGGACAGCGGTGCGAGTCGGAGCGGTGCGTCGCAGACGTGCGAGCGGTGCCCCAAATGCGATGCGGTCACGACTCTTGAGCCAGTTGCAGCGACCGCGTCGGTCGGGTCCGGCTGGTTCAGTGAAGCGATGCGATGCGAATTGCGGTGCCCACAGGTCACGGTGCAAGCAGCGGCTCGATGTTGGCGGCGCCGGACGTCGCCCACGGTGAGACCAGGGTTGCGATGCGAAGCGGGGCGATGCGGTCTGCGGTGCAAACAGGTCACCGGCCAGGGATGGATTCGGTTGACGGAGTCGGTTGCAGTTCCCTTCCTCTGTGGCAACTGAAACAGCGTTCCAGAAGCGGTACCCAGAGGCTTGTGAAGTCTTTGCAGTCCCTGAGACTTCTTAACAGGAGGCCAGCTCGGTTCCAGGGCCTTGGAGATACTCAGCACAAGTTTGTAGAAAGTTCAGTCCAGTCCTTTCACTGCCCAAGACAGAAGCAGCAACTGCAGGCCAACCCAACAAAGCAACAACACAGCAAAGGGGCAGTACTCCTCCTGGCAGCTCTTCCAGCTCTTCGTCTTGGCAGGTTCCTTGATTCCAGCGAGATCTAAATTCATGGGGTGAGGGCCCCAATATTTATATCCCAAATTCCTTTGTTCTCTGAAGGCAGAGAGGCCTTTGCCTAGTCCAAACCAGTTCTGGAGCACTTTGTTGACAAGTCTCCGTCCCTTCTTTCAGTGAGTAGGCCAGGGACATCAGACGCACCACAGGAGTTGGAGCCAGCATTGTGGAGGGAAGGCACTGTCCTATTCAGGGCCCAGGTGCGACCCCTCCCACCCATCTACATGTAGATCTTGCTATTCAGCCTTGTGCTGACTCATCCTGTCTCCTGGCATCCCCCAGCCCCTGTCACTCACATTCCAGACAAGGAATACACAACCTCGCAGAGGCAGGCTTGGATGGTTAGACAAGAAAATACCCACTTTCTAAAAGTGGTATTTTCAAACACAGAATGTTAAAACCAACTTCACTAAAAGATGCATTTTATCATTCTGAGTCCAGGCATACTAAACTCGAATTTCTACCACGTACCCGGGGTCAGTTAGGATTATAAGCTGTAATAATCAAAACTGCCCGTTCTGGCCTATGGGGAACAGGTAGCCTTGCAATAGTGAAAAACGAACTAGGCTGTAATTCACTATCAGGACATGCCGCACACACCCGGGCATGTCCTACCTTTCGCATACAACGCACCCTGCCTACAGGGGTACCTTGGGCCTACCTTAGGGGTGACTAACATGTAGCAAAGGGAAGGTTTGGGGACTTGCAAGTGTGTGCACTTGCCAAGTCGACATGGCAGCCCCAGGCTGCACACAGGCTCTGCGGTGGCAGGCCCGAGTTACACTTTACGGGCTGTTTGCGTGGGTGGCACAATCCAGTGCTGCAGCCCACCAACAGCATTTGGTCTATAGGCCCTGGCACTCGCAGTGCACTTTACAAGGGACTGACACATAAACCAAATAGGCCAATCATGGAAACACCAATCCATAACACATTTTATACAGGAGCACTTGCACTTTCCCACTGGACAGCAGTGAGGAAAGTGCGCAGAATCGTTACACCAGCAAAAACAGAGTCAAAACCGGGAGGTCTGAAAGCAAAAGTCAGGGGAAACACGCCAAAAGATGCCAAGTCTAACACATGTCCCCTCCAGCTGAAAGTAGGGAGAACTACCCAACCCCATTGGAGTTCTCTTCACTAAGGCGGAAGAACCTGGACAGACCATCTGCGTTGGCGTGTTCTGTACCAGGACGGTGTTCCACCGTAAAGTCCATTCCCTGTAGGGAGATGGACCACCTCAGCAGTTTTGGATTCTCACCCTCATTTGCATCAACCATCTGAGGGGCCTGTGGTCTGTCTGAACCCGGAAGTGAGTCCCAAACAGGTATGGTCTCAACTTCTTCAGTGCCCAGACCACAGCAAAAGCTTCCCTTTCTGTGGCACTCCACCTCTGTTCCCTGGGAAGTAGTCTCCTGCTAAGGAAGACTACAGGCTGATCCAGGCCCTCTTCGTTCAGTTGCGAGAGCACCGCTCCCACACCATGCTCTGAAGCGTCAGTCTGCACGACAAATTCTTTGGCGAAGTCAGGTGCCTTGAGCACGGGCGCCGTGCACATGGCTGCCTTCAGGGCATCAAAAGCTTTCTGGCAGGACTCAGTCCAGATCACTTTCCTGGGCTGCCTCTTAGAGGTCAGCTCTGTTAAGGGGGCAACGATGGTGCCATAGCCCTTAACAAATCTCCTATAGTAGCCGGTGAGACCTAAGAAGGCTCTCACCTCTGTCTGGGTCTTGGGGGTTCCCAAGCCAGAATGGTGTCAATCTTGGGTTGTAGGGGCGCCACCTGGCCGCTTCCTACCTGGTGTCCCAAGTACACCATAGAACCCTGCCCGATCTGGCACTTACTGGCCTTGATCGTGAGGCCTGCACCTTGCAGAGCCCTCAACACTTTCTCAAGGTGCTGTAAATGTTCTTCCCAGCTGGAACTGAACACAGCAATGTCATCCAGGTAGGCGGCACTGAAATCCTCCAGCCCAGCCAACACCTGATTGACCAACCTCTGAAAGGTGGCAGGGGCATTCTTCAACCCAAAGGGCATCACCCGGAATTGGTAATGACCTTCTGGGGTTGAGAACGCTGATCTCTCCTTGGCCCCATCGGTTAAGGCAATCTGCCAGTACCCAGACGTTAAATCAAACGTGCTGAGGAACCGGGCAGCTCCCAACCGATCAATGAGCTCATCAGCTCTGGGGATGGGGTGCGCGTCAGTCCTGGTGACGGCATTGAGCCCACGGT
The DNA here is from genome assembly GCA_963921515.1 of Calotriton arnoldi. Taxonomy (NCBI): domain Eukaryota; kingdom Metazoa; phylum Chordata; class Amphibia; order Caudata; family Salamandridae; genus Calotriton; species Calotriton arnoldi. The sequence continues at coordinate 97,345 of CAWUFW010016620.1, read as the reverse complement.
AGTTCACACAAAACCGGAGTTCTGGAGTGGCACCGGGCGCCGAAGCCTTTGGGACCAAGACCACTGGGCTGGCCCAAGGACTGTGGGAGGGCTCAATCACCCCTAACGCCAACATCTTAGAGACCTCCTCCTTGATGCTGGCTCTGACCCGGTCAGTCAACCTGTAAATCTTGTGCTTCACAGGAGGGCTGTCACCAGTGTCCACGTCATGGGTACACCAGTGAGTAACACCGGGGTCAGAGAGAACAGTGGGGCGAACTGTCCCAACAACTGGCGACAGTCCCCTGCTGCTCCTGAGTCAGAGTAGGGGAGAGGATCACACCCTCTACTGACCCATCATGCTCCTTGGTAGACAGGAGGTCAGGGAGAGGCTCACTCTCCTCTTCCACCCCATCATCTGTCGCCAAGAGCATACTCACTTCGGACCTCTCGAAGTGGGGCTTGAGGCGGTTCACGTGAAGGACCCTCAAAGGGTTCCTTGGAGCCTGCAAATCCACCAGGTAGGTGACGTCACTTTGCGCTCCTTTACCTCATATGGCCCAGTCCACTTGTCCTGCAAGGCACAAGGTGCCACTGGGGCCATGACCCACACTTTTTGCCCAGGTTGAAATTCGACCAGAGTGGCGTTCTGGTCATACCATCTCTTCATTTCTTCCTGGCTGGCTTCTAGGTTCGCCTGAGCGAGTTTCCTGAAGCGGGCAGTTTGGTTTCTAAAGGCCAGCATGTAGCTAAATACATCCTGGGGAGTTTTCCTGGGAGCCGCCTCCCAGCCTTCCTTTACCAAACTCAGAGGTCCTCTGACAGGGTGGCCATACAGGAGCTCAAAGGAGCTGTACCCAAGAGACTTCTGAGGCACCTTCCTGTATGCAAAGAGTAGGCATGGCAAGAGGACGTCCCACTTACGCCTCATGGGTTCTGTTAGACCCTTGATCATGCCTTTCAAGGTCTGGTTGAATCTCTCCACCAGACCGTTTCCTTGTGGGTGGTAAGGAGTGGTGAACTTGTAGGTTACACCACACTCCTTCCACAGGGATGTCATATACTTCGATATGAAATTGGTCCCCCTATCAGAAACCACCTCTCTGGGGAATCCCACACAGGAAAAGATCCCCATTAACGCCCGGCCCACCACTGGCGCCGTCGTTGTCCTGAGAGGGATTGCCTCCGGGTACCGGGTGGCATGGTCCACCAACACCAGGATGTACCTGTTGCCCATGGCTGTCTTGGGATCCAGTGGCCCCACAATATCCATCCCTACCCTTTCAAAGGGTGTTCCAACAACAGGAAAAGGTTGGAGAGGAGCTTTGACCTTCCTCCCACTCTTACCACTTGCCTGGCAAGTTTGGCAAGACCTACAGTGTGCATCTGACTGCCTTCGCATTTGGGGCCAAAAGAAGTGGGTGACAAGCCTGTCAAAGGTCTTGTCCTGCCCCAAATGTCCTGCCAAAGGCACGTCATGAGCCAGACCCAGTAGGAAGGTCCTGAAGCGCTGGGGTACCACCAGCACACGGGCTGACCCAGGCTCAGCAACCTTAGGCTCACTGTATAGGAGACCACTCTCCCAGTAGATCAGATGTGACCCGGACTGATTGCCAGCTGCCTGGTCTGCAGCCTGCCGCCGCAGACCCTCCAGAGTAGGGCACTCGTTCTGCTCCCTGCAGAACTCCTCCCTGGTGGGACCCCCTTCTTGCTGCCAATGGGTCAGCTCAGAGATGTCTCCCAGTTCGGCTACCTGCTCCCCTGTAGGCACCGGGCGTCCCCTCGAGGTCTGCCTCCTCCCGGTCCGTGGGAACTCGGGGGCCGGTTTCCCGCGCCCCTGCCCTTTCTCTTGGCAGGGACTTGGGCCACTGTTTCAGGCTCCAAGTCCTCTTGATCACCCTTTCTGGCTGCCATTGACCGAGTAGACACGCATGCCCACTCTGGCAACCCCAGCATCTCCAAGTGAGACCTGAGCTCCACCTCCTTCCATAAGGACTGCTCCAGGTCGTTTCCTAGCAGACACTCCACAGGCATGGTAGGGCTCACAACCACCCTCAAGGGACCTGCGACCCCCCATTCGAAGGGAACCTGCGCCACCATACATTGGCGCTCTGAGTTGTCTACAGCAACTACTTGGTGGAATGCTCCTGGGACTACTTGCTTCTCAGACACCAGGTGACACCGGACTGAGGTCACACTGGCTCCAGTGTCTCTGAGAGCCTCTACCCTGTTCCCATTAATGGTCACCCAGGTGCTATATTTCTTTGTGTTAGGGGGCACCTGGTTTCCTGGGACCATCTCACTGTCCCCTAGTGAGACAAGGGTCATTTCTGCGGGATCCCCACCCTCCTGTGGGCACCCCTCCTCCCCAAGCGCTACACTAGCCAACACTTTGGACTGTCCACCGGTGGGTGGCTGTGTCCCCTTCGGGCACTTGGGGTCCCCCTTAAAGTGACCTACCTGGTCACATGCATAACACTTGCGGGGCCGGTCTCAACAGGCTTCCCTGTAGAGACCCCTTTCTTCTTATCACCGGGGGCTGGGAACCTTACCCTGGGTACTAGTTTTGGGCCCTTTAGAGAACTCCTGTGCTTTACCCTTGTCCCCCCACCTTTCTGCTGGGGACCCTGCCCACCTTTGGGTGAGTCTCCCCAAATGCTTTCTTGTGGACCCTGGTACTCACCCAGCGGTCCGCTTCCATAGCAAGCTTCCTGGGGTCAGTTAGCTTACTATCAACTAGGTGCTGGCGCAGATCTGCAAAACATAGACTAGACAAGTGCTCCCATGCAATCAAGTTGTAGAGCCCCTGAAAATCTGTTACACTACTGCCCTTTACCCAACCATCCAGCGACCTGCAGAACACATCCACACATTCCAACCAAGTGTTGGCATCAGACTTCTTACTGGACCTGAACTGATCCCTGTACTTTTCAGGAGTAAGACCATACTTTGTGAGAAGGGCATCCTTCATGTAAGCATAGGTGAGGTGATACCCCTTACCCAAAGCTATCAGAGCATCCCTTGCTTCTTCAGGGAAAAGTGGCCACAATCCTGCTCCCCAATTCTCCTCAGGGACCCCATTCATGTGTATGGCTGCCTCATAACCCTGAAACCACCTTTGTATGTCATCCCCCTTCTTGAACTCCTTGCCTACGTTCTTGGGAATGTGCACAATCCTGTCTGCCTTTCTGGACGAATTGCTGCCACCATCTGAGCCTGACTTACTCCTAAGTTCTAGCTCCTTCAGTTCTCTCTCATGCTCTAAGAGCATCTTCCTCTCCTCTATGGCCAATCTCTTCTCCTCCCGCTCACTCTCCAGCCTGAGCTTCTGCAGCTCAAACTGCCTTGCCTCCCGCCTGTCCTCCAGCTCCTCTGGGGACAGACTGCTGCTGCCTGACCTGGCGGGTTCCCTCCTACCCAAAAGCACATCCACCCTGGAAATAGGCTCCTCCACCTCCTCACTGAGATTACCAGGCTGCCCATTGGCATGTCTGGCTGCTACCCAGGCCCTCAGCGCCTTCTGTAGCTCCTCCATCCTTGTGAGGCCTTTAATTTGGACTTTCAGGTTTTTACAAATAGCTCGTAGCTCCTTTACGGCGTAGGATTCCAACCTATCCTCCTCAAAGATAACTTCCAGAGATGCAACGGATGATGCAATTGATTCAGGCATGACAAAAGTAGTGAGTTGAAAACTGGCAAGATCAAAAGTAGGCCAAAAGAAAAAGAACCAGTATGTGGTACGTAATGGTCTGCGATATGGTAGTAGTGCACACCAATCACTGTAAGTCAAGTGCAAACACAAGTCCTATCCTCACCGCTGACAACCAATGTTAGAAATGGGATCTCTAGTTGGCAAGGGCTTGCACCTTTGTCCAAGTAGGGACCCTTCTTCCTAGTCAGGGTAAGGGTGTTACACTCGTGAAGTAACCCCTGCTCACCCTCGTGGTAGCTTGGCACGAGCAGTCAGGCTTAATTCAGAGGCAGTGTGTAAAGCATTTGCACATAACCAACAGTAATACAGTGTAAGCACTACAAACGGACACCACACCAGTTTAGAAAAATAACCAATATTTATATACTCAAGACAAGACCAATTACGACGGAAATCCACAATACTATACTTTAAAAACGGATACTTGATAAGGTAACTTCTTCTTTGCCGGAATAACACAAAAGCAAAGTTCGTACGAGTCAGTAGCCCCGTCCGGGTCTACCGCGATGCTGAATTACCACAGAGTCCAACAGTTCCAGCCGACCGCGTCGCTACGGGCCAGCAGAGTCGTGAACAGACTCGGTCACAGTACCTTTCTCGTTGTGGCGGGTACGGAGTGTACGAGCCGGTCGGCGTTCGTCGCGGTTGCGGTGCAAGACGGAGCGATGCAAGGTGCGGTGTCCCTCGATGCGGTGCAGGCAGCGGCTCGATGAGCGTCGTGCAGACGGAGTCGGTGAGTCCAAGGCGTGCGATGCAGGGTGAGACGATGCTCGATGCAGTGCTGACAGGTTGCGATGCAGGCGACCAAGCCGGAGTGCGGAGCTGGCGTCGGACAGCGGTGCGAGTCGGAGCGGTGCGTCGCAGACGTGCGAGCGGTGCCCCAAATGCGATGCGGTCACGACTCTTGAGCCAGTTGCAGCGACCGCGTCGGTCGGGTCCGGCTGGTTCAGTGAAGCGATGCGATGCGAACTGCGGTGCCCACAGGTCACGGTGCAAGCAGCGGCTCGATGTTGGCGGCGTCGGACGTCGCCCACGGTGAGACCAGGGTTGCGATGCGAAGCGGGGCGATGCGGTCTGCGGTGCAAACAGGTCACCGGCCAGGGATGGATTCGGTTGACGGAGTCGGTTGCAGTTCCCTTCCTCTGTGGCAACTGAAACAGCGTTCCAGAAGCGGTACCCAGAGGCTTGTGAAGTCTTTGCAGTCCCTGAGACTTCTTAACAGGAGGCCAGCTCGGTTCCAGGGCCTTGGAGATACTCAGCACAAGTTTGTAGAAAGTTCAGTCCAGTCCTTTCACTGCCCAAGACAGAAGCAGCAACTGCAGGCCAACCCAACAAAGCAACAACACAGCAAAGGGGCAGTACTCCTCCTGGCAGCTCTTCCAGCTCTTCGTCTTGGCAGGTTCCTTGATTCCAGCGAGATCTAAATTCATGGGGTGAGGGCCCCAATATTTATATCCCAAATTCCTTTGTTCTCTGAAGGCAGAGAGGCCTTTGCCTAGTCCAAACCAGTTCTGGAGCACTTTGTTGACAAGTCTCCGTCCCTTCTTTCAGTGAGTAGGCCAGGGATATCAGACGCACCACAGGAGTTGGAGCCAGCATTGTGGAGGGAAGGCACTGTCCTATTCAGGGCCCAGGTGCAACCCCTCCCACCCATCTACATGTAGATCTTGCTATTCAGCCTTGTGCTGACTCATCCTGTCTCCTGGCATCCCCCAGCCCCTGTCACTCACATTCCAGACAAGGAATACACAACCTCGCAGAGGCAGGCTTGGATGGTTAGACAAGAAAATACCCACTTTCTAAAAGTGGTATTTTCAAACACAGAATGTTAAAACCAACTTCACTAAAAGATGCATTTTATCATTCTGAGTCCAGGCATACTAAACTCGAATTTCTACCACGTACCCGGGGTCAGTTAGGATTATAAGCTGTAATAATCAAAACTGCCCGTTCTGGCCTATGGGGAACAGGTAGCCTTGCAATAGTGAAAAACGAACTAGGCTGTAATTCACTATCAGGACATGCCGCACACACCGGGCATGTCCTACCTTTCGCATACAACGCACCCTGCCCACAGGGGTACCTTGGGCCTACCTTAGGGGTGACTAACATGTAGCAAAGGGAAGGTTTGGGGACTTGCAAGTGTGTGCACTTGCCAAGTCGACATGGCAGCCCCAGGCTGCACACAGGCTCTGCGGTGGCAGGCCCGAGTTACACTTTACGGGCTGTTTGCGTGAGTGGCACAATCCAGTGCTGCAGCCCACCAACAGCATTTGGTCTATAGGCCCTGGCACTCGCAGTGCACTTTACAAGGGACTGACACATAAACCAAATAGGCCAATCATGGAAACACCAATCCATAACACATTTTATACAGGAGCACTTGCACTTTCCCACTGGACAGCAGTGAGGAAAGTGCGCAGAATCGTTACACCTGCAAAAACAGAGTCAAAACCGGGAGGTCAGAAAGCAAAAGTCAGGGGAAACACGCCAAAAGATGCCAAGTCTAACACATGTCCCCTCCAGCTGAAAGTAGGGAGAACTACCCAACCCCATTGGAGTTCTCTTCACTAAGGCGGAAGAACCTGGACAGACCATCTGCGTTGGCGTGTTCTGTACCAGGACGGTGTTCCACCGTAAAGTCCATTCCCTGTAGGGAGATGGACCACCTCAGCAGTTTTGGATTCTCACCCCTCATTTGCATCAACCATCTGAGGGGCCTGTGGTCTGTCTGAACCCGGAAGTGAGTCCCAAACAGGTATGGTCTCAACTTCTTCAGTGCCCAGACCACAGCAAAAGCTTCCCTTTCTGTGGCACTCCACCTCTGTTCCCTGGGAAGTAGTCTCCTGCTAAGGAAGACTACAGGCTGATCCAGGCCCTCTTCGTTCAGTTGCGAGAGCACCGCTCCCACACCATGCTCTGAAGCGTCAGTCTGCACGACAAATTCTTTGGCGAAGTCAGGTGCCTTGAGCACGGGCGCCGTGCACATGGCTGCCTTCAGGGCATCAAAAGCTTTCTGGCAGGACTCAGTCCAGATCACTTTCCTGGGCTGCCTCTTAGAGGTCAGCTCTGTTAAGGGGGCAACGATGGTGCCATAGCCCTTAACAAATCTCCTATAGTAGCCGGTGAGACCTAAGAAGGCTCTCACCTCTGTCTGGGTCTTGGGGGTTCCCAAGCCAGAATGGTGTCAATCTTGGGTTGTAGGGGCGCCACCTGGCCGCTTCCTACCTGGTGTCCCAAGTACACCATAGAACCCTGCCCGATCTGGCACTTACTGGCCTTGATCGTGAGGCCTGCACCTTGCAGAGCCCTCAACACTTTCTCAAGGTGCTGTAAATGTTCTTCCCAGCTGGAACTGAACACAGCAATGTCATCCAGGTAGGCGGCACTGAAATCCTCCAGCCCAGCCAACACCTGATTGACCAACCTCTGAAAGGTGGCAGGGGCATTCTTCAACCCAAAGGGCATCACCCGGAATTGGTAATGACCTTCTGGGGTTGAGAACGCTGATCTCTCCTTGGCCCCATCGGTAAAGCAATCTGCCAGTACCCAGACGTTAAATCAAACGTGCTGAGGAACCGGGCAGCTCCCAACCGATCAATGAGCTCATCAGCTCTGGGGATGGGGTGCGCGTCAGTCCTGGTGACGGCATTGAGCCCACGGTAGTTCACACAAAACCGGAGTTCTGGAGTGGCACCGGGCGCCGAAGCCTTTGGGACCAAGACCACTGGGCTGGCCCAAGGACTGTGGGAGGGCTCAATCACCCCTAACGCCAACATCTTAGAGACCTCCTCCTTGATGCTGGCTCTGACCCGGTCAGTCAACCTGTAAATCTTGTGCTTCACAGGAGGGCTGTCACCAGTGTCCACGTCATGGGTACACCAGTGAGTAACACCGGGGTCAGAGAGAACAGTGGGGCGAACTGTCCCAACAACTGGCGACAGTCCCCCTGCTGCTCCTGAGTCAGAGTAGGGGAGAGGATCACACCCTCTACTGACCCATCATGCTCCTTGGTAGACAGGAGGTCAGGAGAGGCTCACTCTCCTCTTCCACCCCATCATCTGTCGCCAAGAGCATACTCACTTCGGACCTCTCGAAGTGGGGCTTGAGGCGGTTCACGTGAAGGACCCTCAAAGGGTTCCTTGGAGCCTGCAAATCCACCAGGTAGGTGACGTCACTTTTGCGCTCCTTTACCTCATATGGCCCAGTCCACTTGTCCTGCAAGGCACAAGGTGCCACTGGGGCCATGACCCACACTTTTTGCCCAGGTTGAAATTCGACCAGAGTGGCGTTCTGGTCATACCATCTCTTCATTTCTTCCTGGCTGGCTTCTAGGTTCGCCTGAGCGAGTTTCCTGAAGCGGGCAGTTTGGTTTCTAAAGGCCAGCATGTAGCTAAATACATCCTGGGGAGTTTTCCTGGGAGCCGCCTCCCAGCCTTCCTTTACCAAACTCAGAGGTCCTCTGACAGGGTGGCCATACAGGAGCTCAAAGGGGCTGTACCCAAGAGACTTCTGAGGCACCTCCCTGTATGCAAAGAGTAGGCATGGCAAGAGGACGTCCCACTTACGCCTCATGGGTTCTGTTAGACCCTTGATCATGCCTTTCAAGGTCTGGTTGAATCTCTCCACCAGACCGTTTCCTTGTGGGTGGTAAGGAGTGGTGAACTTGTAGGTTACACCACACTCCTTCCACAGGGATGTCATATACTTCGATATGAAATTGGTCCCCCTATCAGAAACCACCTCTCTGGGGAATCCCACACAGGAAAAGATCCCCATTAACGCCCGGCCCACCACTGGCGCCGTCGTTGTCCTGAGAGGGATTGCCTCCGGGTACCGGGTGGCATGGTCCACCAACACCAGGATGTACCTGTTGCCCATGGCTGTCTTGGGATCCAGTGGCCCCACAATATCCATCCCTACCCTTTCAAAGGGTGTTCCAACAACAGGAAAAGGTTGGAGAGGAGCTTTGACCTTCCTCCCACTCTTACCACTTGCCTGGCAAGTTTGGCAAGACCTATGTCATAAGGTTTCTGCACATACACAGAGCTATGCACAGGAAAATGGGACCCTGGAATACAGTGGTTTGCCACCATATACCATAGCACCCAAAAACCCCAACCCAACTAGCTTAGCATCCCATTAGCACCCAAGTACTAATGTTTGGACAACCCAGAACACGGTATCTTTATCTCAGGACTCACTGAAGCAAGAACACTCTTTCGCCACTCACTCGTACTTGTCCACAAGGTGCGTAGGAAGAGACACTGGATAGGTTAAAATGTTTATTCCAACTTACGTGCTCTAATGTACAGTACACGTGTCAGTACTAATAGCATAATGCATATTACTAATATAAGCAGCATGGTTACAATTCCATAGAATACAAACGGGAAAGCATCTCAGAGCTCAGTGGATAAACGTATAAATAACATTACCACCCTCCCCTTGCAGTAAGATAGTTTATTATAAAATAGAAGACCTCTGGGCTTTGACTAGCGAACCCCCATACCTCAGTCTCTAGATGCAGAATTACATCAGCAGGACATCATAGCTCTTCTCACTGAAAAGGATTTCTCCAAGTGTGTTAAGCGCTAGTAAACCACAGTATTAAAAGCATACCAAATTCTTCATGGCAATTGCACATAATGTTATGTCTGGGTGCGCGAGACTGGCCATATCAGGAAGAACCGAAATACATTGTTATGCGACCTTGTACATGTTTGTGCAGACTGAGCCCAAAAAGGTGAACAACAGAAAGTGCAGACAGTGCAAAAGAACTTGGCACGAGCAAAGGGCGAGGAAGGCCCGGCTCAGTGTAACGTGCGCAAAGAGAAGCAGCATGGCAGCCAGGCCTAGGCCAACATAACAAGGCAGGTAACAATCCACAAGACACCCTCCCCTGGTCAGTCCAGCGGCCAGGACAGAGGCCCATCAGAGGAGAAAAACAGACGTCGGAGCACAGGGAGCGCCCAAACGGCGAAGGGCAGGTCAATCCATGAAAGTGAAAGTGCAGAAAAAAGCCATACCCTCCAAGAGTTCATCATTGGAACCGTCAAAAAACATAGATGCCATCCAATCCATGAGTTCAAAAGAGCAGGAATGCTCCTCAGCAAAGGGAGCATCCAGAAGCAATGCGGGACAGCTTGCGTGATAATTGAAACAGCTTCGTTGTAGGAGATCCTGGGCAGCCGCCCAGATATCCCATTGCGCCAAAATCCCCAGTGCAGCCGCACGCGCCATACAGCCAGCGACGGAACAGTCCTGCTCATGGGCCTCTAAGGGACCCATCAACTGAACAAAATCCGGAACAGACAATGACGAATTGGAGAGGCAATAATCCAGAGTCCAGGTGAAAGGACAGCGGACACAAGTCATCACAGGTTGCACGCAAGTGAAATACGCAAAGCGAAATGAAAGAGTATATGACACGCTCAGTGTCGCCAATGGCAAGACACCAAAAATAGTTTGAAAGGAGGACACCAAGCCCGACCCAACGACCTTAAAAAAGTGTACTAGGCCTTCAGTGTTAGATGCGTTAAAAATACGATGTATTAACTCCCCAAAATGTTGGGGGAGATTAGTGTTTAAAAGGGCCTGTATTTCACTGTGGGTACTCGCCACCTGGAGAATGAATGTCTCCCGGGCGGACGTGAGCATAACTTCCTCGTTTAATAATAGTGCCTTTATTCTGCTCAGTCTATTGAAATCTGCTTCCATGGTAGGGATGGAAGGCCAAATAGAGATATCAACCTTGCCATGAGGGGGAGGAAAAGCACATTTTTGCAGCAAACAACCCTGTGCGAAACTGTTACAATGTAAGGAATGCCAGCCTGCAGGCCACAACAGTTTTCGTTATTTAAAAGTAAATAACTACCATTGGAAAGGAGAGTGAAAGTAGGAGAAATAACAGGAGCAGGAATACCTTTCAGCACACAAGCAAGATTAGGAGAGGAAACGCTACATGAGCCATGCAATTTAATGTGTTTACAAATAAGCGAATGACCTATAGTCGAGTCGCAGTACTCCCCGTGAGAAAGACTTCCTTGCCGTCCCGAAGGCATTCATACATGAAAGGCAAGGACCAGAGTTCATGCAGGAAAGCACTGCCCAATGGCCGGTAACGGCCCACAGGATAATGTTTCATGCACGAGTCAAATTCAAACAAGGAAAATGGTAAAGCTATAACCCCATGGACTAGCCATACAGCAGAATCGAGTTCTGCAACAGAGAACGGCAAAGGATCCACCTTTTCGATATGTAATAGAGTGTAAGTTGCATCCTTCATGGACATAAATTGCTGTTTGTCAGTTAAGTTAAAAGGTAGAAATAAGGCAGAGGTGTTCAAAAATGCCAAGGAACTTTACCTAACTTGAGCGTTTGTAAAGTCCATGCAAACTGCATAACTGAACGCAATTGATTCTGACCATGATATAACACAGAAACATCATCTTGTACAATATCGACAACAGAGGACACAATATTCTCTAAAGTGTAAATGCGAGAAGACAGGGTATTAATACTATTGTCAACAACAGCAAGCACCTTTTCCAAATTTGCTTGATCTATTTCCCGAAGACGGGAAGCAGCTTCAATTTGTGATAGCTTCCAGAGTTCATTATATGTTTCATAAATGAATCTCTTAGGTCGGGGACCACGAGGTCCCAAAACAAAGTCGGACAGATCAATATTGCCTGTAAGGAGGGACAAATGTTGTTTAACAGAATCAAGGGACGAATGTTGCAGCCATTGTTTGCATAATTTACCAACAGAGTATGTAGTGACTGTACGGGCATCAGTAAACCTCGGATCAGGCCTATTCTGTGTGTAGCTAGCACCAGTATCATGAAAACGCATTTGACATGCATTAGATGATATAGGCCATACTAACCAGGGTGACTGAACCAGCTCAGAAACATTAAACGAATTATTTTGTAACATTGCCTGCAGGGACACGAGGGACATATTGAATCGTGAGCTTTCATTTGGAAAACTCGACAGGGATGGTATTGATGGCGTATTCAATTGTTTAGTGGTTGCTAAGCCCCAACATGTAGTCTGATAGATGGAAGCATTTATGAACATAATTTGGGTAGGGATGAGGCACGCACGATGCAACGCCTCGGTTCCCTGTACCTGCCATGGCTTGGAGCCCCAAATAGATTTTAAATCCACTATATTATCCCAGTACTCATAACCACCCACAGCCAAGGCACTTAGAAAGGAACCTGAATAAAGCAATTTGGTGTGTGTTAACATAATTTTCTGAGTTGATGTGTTATTTAGTCTAAAATAATAGGATGCAGGGTTCGACCGATTAAAATCAGTGAAATAATTAAACTTATTTCGAAGAGTTTGAGAGCTACCTGGCAAGGGGTTTGGACAATGTTCCCATTGGGTATAGTTAACAGTACTACGCAGGGCACTGGGCTTATGGAGAAAATGATTACCCCAATGTTGGTAACAATACAAATCGGCGTAATTAGCAGAATTCATATATAAATCTTCAGCATTAAAAGATGCATAATATTTTAAATCGGCAAACAATGCTTCAACGGCATGCACATCCCAATCATCAGAATGAATATTATTTTGTACTACATCACCCATTGAAACACGAAGGACATTAGGTACATTAATGATTTCCGTCGGACCATGGATTTGATAGTTCACTGCATCCCATACGATGCCATCAGCAACGGGGAAAGCTGAAATATTCACAAATGTGTGGTCACGCTTCATGATGTGAGACGAGGAATGAGGAGCCAAAGTTCCAGAAACATAGTCTACAGCAGAGCGTTCAGGTAAATAGTGACCATTGATTAGTAGAAAAAACACTGTGACAAAGCCAATGGACATGAACAAAAATATCAAGAAAAGTACCAACCAGATGTATGTCCAGGGGGAAATCAAAAAATTGTCTCTAAACCAGGATATAAAAATACTGAACTTGGATGGAACTTTTGAAGATGTGGAATCCGAATCAAAGGAATAACGAGTCGGGCTTAGTGGCGTTGTTGGTTGATGTGCCACCGATTCTGATGCAGGATAAATATACTCGTCCTCGTTGATATGGGTGGAGAGTTGGGGATCAATTATAGTTTCAGGCAAAGTAGAGGATTCAGGCAAATCAACCATCTCAATTACAGCATCAGCGATCGTTCGTGCAGATGGACTATGAACATATGTCCGATAAATGGCAGGACAAGAGACCGCTGGTGTGACACTATTCAGGATCGGCCAGGCGCTGTAGCTTGACATTTTCAACTGAGATGTATCTGTTCTCTTTGCGACCAGGAAGCGGTGGTAAAATGACTGTACGTGTTCCCTTCAGGCCAAGAACTGGAACCGGTGCACGAAAAGAGGGGCCAAATTCTTTTTTGTTTTCAACCTTCTCTCGAACCAGTTCTCCAACTTTCGGAAGCCAGCCGGCTACCGGAATCTGCAACGCAGGATCTGTGGCTGAAGGCAAATGTGTAGTTGCAAGTTTGTCTCGGGCTTCTTGTAAGTCCTGTAACATAGCAGAATGGTTATCTACATCAAACTTGGCGGATTGCGCCGCGATGTCTGGACCCTCAAGGTCAGGCACAAACATTCTTATGCCAAAGAGCATTTCGTATGGGGTCCGCCCACCCAGAGGTCTTCTAGGGAGATTATTAAGTGCACGCTGAACGGTATACAAATGGGCCAGCCAGTTCCTGCCAGTACCTATAACCCTAGCTGTTAAGGATTGCTTTAAGTCACGGTTCATTCGTTCAACGATAGAGTTGCCCTCAGGCCTATACGGAGACGAAAATTTCACCCGCACCCCAAGCGAAGCCATTGCATCCTTGTAAGCCCTAGAGGCAAACGCTGGACCTTGGTCCGAATGGAAGGTGCCGCATGCGAAAATTCCCACAAAGACACGCAAATCCCTGATCACATTTCGGGCGTCAGCACTCCGTTGTGGCCAGACCCAGAGAAACCGTGTGCACGAGTCCACTGCCACCAAGATGTATTTATAGGCAGTGTCTGATGAGAATGGACCGCAGTGATCCAAGTAAACACACCCAAAGGGTCTGTTAGCAATGCAGAGCGGTGTTTGTGGTGGACGTGTTACCGTGGAAGGCTTAATCTGTTGACAAACGTCGCAAGAAAGCACAAAAGCACGGGTGTCTTTATATAACCCACGCCACCAATAACGCTGCTGCAAGATGGAAACCGTAGCTGACACACCTGCATGAGCAGAAGCCATGCCTTCGTGTGCAGCTGATATCAAGGCACTCCTGCGGTCCGCGTTGGGGATCAGCCGATCTCCAACGTCAGGTATAGTTACATAAGGAACCTGATCGGGACTTAATGTGTAAGAATATTTGGAAGGAAAACCTGTAGGGTAATTATTACCTTCCTTGGTTGCAGCAATTGCTGCTAATATAACAGGGTCTATTTTAGACATGGACCTGGTAACCGCTGCTACTGAACACGTGACTACTGCTGAACGGGCAGCTTCATCTGCCAGATCGTTACCAATAGCGTGTGCGCCCACCCGCTGATGGCCTAAGGTGTGAACCACCTGTGTGAGGGGCAGACGTTGTTGCAATTCTGCCACTCGAACCCAAAGCATTTTATGCTTTATTGTGCTCCCTTTTGCGTCCTTGTAGTCGTTTTTCGACCAGAAAAACAGATTGTCATTGTAAGATTGTACACAGTAAAAAGAATCACATACAATAAGAGTGGTCTCATCCTGAGAAGCGAACTCAAGTGCAAGTAGCAATGCATGCAGCTCGGCCAATTGTGCGGTACTATCTCCAAGTGTGCGAGTATGCACTGCAGAGGATTTGAACGTTCCATTTACAAAGGAACCCGCCACAATAGCACATGCAGCTGAATAAGCGTGCTTGGACCCAGTGGCCGGTTGCGCCGAACCATCGGTGTAGATCACACATTTGTAATCCTCAAGCGGTAGTAAAAACAAAGGAGGAGGATGAACGAATTCATACTGCAAAAACTCCTGAGTCTGAAGAGAAGAATCGAAAACAAAGGTGACGTCTGATGACGTCAAAGATGTAGCCCATTGTATCCAACGGGGATGCATTGCTTTTGAGTTCGGTACACTTGCCTTTGTTACTGCCTCTAGGGCAGGACAGGGTGTTACCACCAGAATCCGCTTTCCCTGTGCCAGTGCGCGTTCTTTCAGAATCGCCATTTGCACTGCAGTCAGAACTTTTTCGACAGATGTAAAGCGCAATTCAGCGGAAGTGTACAGATGTGACTTGTATGCGATGGGTACTGTATCACCTTCATTAAAGGTTAAGTATGTGAATCCCACCGCCCCGGAATTATTCTAATCACCAGGTTTGTGTGGTTATCACGAGTCAAAAGATATTTAGACTCCAAAAGGTCTGTCTGCAAAGACTGCAGTATTGAGGTATGCTCAGGCAGCCAGCAAGACCTTGAATAAGTTGGTTGTATCAAAGCATACAAAGGCTTGATACGCTGGGCATATTCGGGAATATAAGTACGCCCGAAGTTCAAGAACCCCAGCAAAGACTGAAGTTTCTTCAGAGTATTTGGGGGGCACAAATGTGCACATTTTTCCAAGAAATGGGGGCTAAGCCCTTACCTTCGTTATTGAGCTCATAGCCCAAGAACAGAACGGTAAATTCAGCAATGTGTGACTTAGCAAAGTTAAATTTGTAACCCTGCTCCGCGAATTCAAGAATAATGCGGTCCACACGGGACAAATGCTGAAATAACTCGTCGTCCGTCAGATAGATGTCATCTACGTACGAACATGCGTCTTGATCAATGTCATTTAACAAAGAAACAACACGGGCGGCGAATATACCCGGACTATTTTTATAGCCCATGGGTAATCGCCGGAACTGGAATAATTTACCACCGGATGTGAATGCGGTCCACTGACCACTCTCCGGGGCTAGGTTGTGCGTGTAGAAACCGTTTGAAAGGTCAAGTGTCGTTTTGTATTTTTTACGAACAAGACTGTCTACAAGCGCAGAACTGTGTGTATTTTGCACCGCAAAGTTCCGACAATGAGTATTTAAATGCCGGTAATCCAAAACTAAGCGGTACGATCCATCGGGTTTAGAAACCACGAAAAGGGGATTGTTCATAGGTGATACGCATGGTTCAATTACTCCCTGATATTCCAACTGTGTCAGAATTTCGGAGACGGGGCCTTTGCCTGCCGTTTGATGGGATATTGGGGTTCTGGCTGCGGTAGTGACCGCAAAGGTATTGCATGAGGAGGTGATTCTTCATCCCATCCCACATGGTTGCGGTATAACGCTGGTGCCAGGTACACAGCCCACTCAGCTGCAAGTGCTTCAGCTTTGTCTTTTGGGACATGCTTTGAAAAGCTTGGAAGGATTACCTCCTCTCCTTTATGTGCAGCTAAAACGAATGGGGGTGGCCAATCCACCTCTGCTAACAAAATGTCATATGAAGAGGTTAGATTTTCCCAAAAATCCCTTTTATTTCACGCGGTATGTCACCTTCAATTTGTATAACTATATTATATAGTCTGTCAGGGGTGCCACTCTCGTGTCAGCTGTCTCTACAGTAACGAATGTTTCAGTTGCTGTCGCCTCCATATGAGGACGTAGCGCCTCCCGCACTATGGTAACTTCCGCGGCGCTGTCTAGGAGGGTCACTGCCCACGTCCAATTCTGGAGTCTCGTTCTCACGGTCTGAGGCATATTTCGCTGTGACAGCGGCAACCTTTTTCTTCTGAAATTGCGGTCGAGGAAGATGAAAATCTTCTGCTTTCCCTCTGACTTGTTGTCGAGGTTGGTCTCGCTCCTGGGGAGCCTCTCGGCCCCTTCCTCTATCTTGCCGTCCTCCTCCACCAGCCTGTGACGACGTCTGGGCCTGTGAAGAACGAGGAGAACGCGTATCAGAGCTCTGAAACCTTTCTGGTGATTTAATCCTTGACCTATCACGTAAATCATAAGTACGTTCAGAAGAAACCGAAACTGGGGAAGCGCCTCTCGACCCCGGCTTCTTTTGTTGCTTACCCTGTTTTTTCTGTCTCCAACTCTTTTTAGTGAAGACTGGTTTATCATCTTTCTCAGATGCACTTTTTGTTTGTATAACTTGTGTTTGCGATTGAGTTTGCATTTTTACAAAAGGCTTGTTGCCTAGGCTATTTCTTCCAATTGTTTTATAAGCCCGGGCAATAATTTTCGGTAATTCGCGAGGCCTGTCCAACTCTGGAACCAAAGCCAAAGCATTCGCTACTTGAAAGTTCATAGCATCGCCCTTGACATTTCCAAGGATCAGCTCAGCTACTACATCAAACACTCCCACTAGTCTCATCCCTAATTCCACAGCCGCTTCAGGGCCATGTTCATCCTGTACTTTTTAATTACAGAGGGTAGAACCGTCATGGAAGGAGTTCCAAAACATTTTGAATAAACTGCTGCGAATACCTTACCCCAGTTTTCACATGATGTCAAATCGGGATTATGTCTTTTGGCAAACTTATCGTGAGGATGCGGTGTTTATCTACTGGGGATGTATGTGGAAACACCGCTTCTATCTGATCGAACTTTTCAGCAAGCCAGTAAGGATAGTCATCCTTATTTTGTGGACGTTTGCCCATCACAGAATTTACCATGACAGGACTTATAGTCACTCCAGCTGCAATAGCTGGTTGGCCTGCGACTACAGGAGCAGCTCCATGGAGGCTACCTGTAACGTATGTCACCAAGGCTCGATGCACTCGCACCAACTCGGTATGCATAGTGCGCAGTTCCGCAAGCGGTAATGCCAGATAATTTGGATGCGGGGTATACCCGGCCAATACAGGCCAAGTGGCCCCCTGAATTGATAAGGGGCCTAAACGAACTGCGGTAGTTGGTTGTGGTAGGGCGCCATTGAACCAAACACGGTGCTGCCAAGCCGTGAGAGGCACTTCAAGAGCAGTATAGGGTCGATAGGCAGCAGGAACAGCGGTGGGCTTATATTCATGAAACAGCTTATCACCTGCATCCACCGCTTCAAAAGTGATCCAAGTGTAAAACACTTCAAAGTGATAAGCCGGATCGGCTTGAACCACAAAGACCAACTCGACCCCAGTATCGGGCACTCCATACACAGCTAAGTGGTCTCGGAGTGCTCCTCGACTATGTGCAGCTATCGCCACACCAGCCATGACTAAACAATTATATTCGACAACCTAACAGGGAGCACAAAAATGGGTCTATTAACTAACCTTTTTTAATAATATCAAGCTTGAAAGAACCTATAAAACATTCAATATAGGAGGTATCACCGTCACATACGCCTCCGGAAGCGTACGCGAGGGGTTTGTGGACAAGCACAAGTACTACTCAAGCTGTCTCGCAGATAAGCTGCCCCACGGTGGTCGCGCCATGTCATAAGGTTTCTGCACATACACAGAGCTATGCACAGGAAAATGGGACCCTGGAATACAGTGGTTTGCCACCATATACCATAGCACCCAAAAACCCCAACCCAACTAGCTTAGCATCCCATTAGCACCCAAGTACTAATGTTTGGACAACCCAGAACACGGTATCTTTATCTCAGGACTCACTGAAGCAAGAACACTCTTTCGCCACTCACTCGTACTTGTCCACAAGGTGCGTAGGAAGAGACACTGGATAGGTTAAAATGTTTATTCCAACTTACGTGCTCTAATGTACAGTACACGTGTCAGTACTAATAGCATAATGCATATTACTAATATAAGCAGCATGGTTACAATTCCATAGAATACAAACGGGGAAAGCATCTCAGAGCTCAGTGGATAAACGTATAAATAACATTACCACCCTCCCCTTGCAGTAAGATAGTTTATTATAAAATAGAAGACCTCTGGGCTTTGACTAGCGAACCCCCATACCTCAGTCTCTAGATGCAGAATTACATCAGCAGGACATCATAGCTCTTCTCACTGAAAAGGATTTCTCCAAGTGTGTTAAGCGCTAGTAAACCACAGTATTAAAAGCATACCAAATTCTTCATAGCAATTGCACATAATGTTATGTCTGGGTGCGCGAGACTGGCCATATCAGGAAGAACCGAAATACATTGTTATGCGACCTTGTACATGTTTGTGCAGACTGAGCCCAAAAAGGTGAACAACAGAAAGTGCAGACAGTGCAAAAGAACTTGGCACGAGCAAAGGGCGAGGAAGGCCCGGCTCAGTGTAACGTGCGCAAAGAGAAGCAGCATGGCAGCCAGGCCTAGGCCAACATAACAAGGCAGGTAACAATCCACAAGACACCTACAGTGTGCATCTGACTGCCTTCGCATTTGGGGCCAAAAGAAGTGGGTGACAAGCCTGTCAAAGGTCTTGTCCTGCCCCAAATGTCCTGCCAAAGGCACGTCATGAGCCAGACCCAGTAGGAAGGTCCTGAAGCGCTGGGGTAGCACCAGCACACGGGCTGACCCAGGCTCAGCAACCTTAGGCTCACTGTATAGGAGACCACTCTCCCAGTAGATCAGATGTGACCCGGACTGATTGCCAGCTGCCTGGTCTGCAGCCTGCCGCCGCAGACCCTCCAGAGTAGGGCACTCGTTCTGCTCCCTGCAGAACTCCTCCCTGGTGGGACCCCTTCTTGCTGCCAATGGGTCAGCTCAGAGATGTCTCCCAGTTCGGCTACCTGCTCCCCTGTAGGCACCGGGCGTCCCCTCGAGGTCTGCCTCCTCCCGGTCCGTGGGAACTTCGGGGGCCGGTTTCCCGCGCCCCTGCCCTTTCTCTTGGCAGGGACTTGGGCCACTGTTTCAGGCTCCAAGTCCTCTTGATCACCCTTTCTGGCTGCCATTGACCGAGTAGACACGCATGCCCACTCTGGCAACCCCAGCATCTCCAAGTGAGACCTGAGCTCCACCTCCTTCCATAAGGACTGCTCCAGGTCGTTTCCTAGCAGACAATCTACAGGCATGGTAGGGCTCACAACCACCCTCAAGGGACCTGCGACCCCCCCCATTCGAAGGGAACCTGCGCCACCATACATTGGCGCTCTGAGTTGTCTACAGCAACTACTTGGTGGAATGCTCCTGGGACTACTTGCTTCTCAGACACCAGGTGACACCGGACTGAGGTCACACTGGCTCCTGTGTCTCTGAGAGCCTCTACCCTGTTCCCATTAATGGTCACCCAGGTGCTATATTTCTTTGTGTTAGGGGGCACCTGGTTTCCTGGGACCATCTCACTGTCCCCTAGTGAGACAAGGGTCATTTCTGCGGGATCCCCACCCTCCTGTGGGCACCCCTCCTCCCCAAGCGCTACACTAGCCAACACTTTGGACTGTCCACCGGTGGGTGGCTGTGTCCCCTTCGGGCACTTGGGGTCCCCTCTAAAGTGACCTACCTGGTCACATGCATAACACTTGCGGGGCCGGTCTCAACAGGCTTCCCTGTAGAGACCCCTTTCTTCTTATCACCGGGGGCTGGGAACCTTTACCCTGGGTACTAGTTTGGGGCCCTTTAGAGAACTCCTGTGCTTTACCCTTGTCCCCCCACCTTTCTGCTGGGGACCCTGCCCACCTTTGGCTGAGTCTCCCCCAAACGCTTTCTTGTGGACCCTGGTACTCACCCAGCGGTCCGCTTCCATAGCAAGCTTCCTGGGGTCAGTTAGCTTACTATCAACTAGGTGCTGGCGCAGATCTGCAAAACATAGACTAGACAAGTGCTCCCATGCAATCAAGTTGTAGAGCCCCTGAAAATCTGTTACACTACTGCCCTTTACCCAACCATCCAGCGACCTGCAGAACACATCCACACATTCCAACCAAGTGTTGGCATCAGACTTCTTACTGGACCTGAACTGATCCCTGTACTTTTCAGGAGTAAGACCATACTTTGTGAGAAGGGCATCCTTCATGTAAGCATAGGTGAGGTGATACCCCTTACCCAAAGCTATCAGAGCATCCCTTGCTTCTTCAGGGAAAAGTGGCCACAATCCTGCTCCCCAATTCTCCTCAGGGACCCCATTCATGTGTATGGCTGCCTCATAACCCTGAAACCCCCTTTGTATGTCATCCCCCTTCTTGAACTCCTTGCCTACGTTCTTGGGAATGTGCACAATCCTGTCTGCCTTTCTGGACGAATTGCTGCCACCATCTGAGCCTGACTTACTCCTAAGTTCTAGCTCCTTCAGTTCTCTCTCATGCTCTAAGAGCATCTTCCTCTCCCTCTATGGCCAATCTCTTCTCCTCCCGCTCACTCTCCAGCCTGAGCTTCTGCAGCTCAAACTGCCTTGCCTCCCGCCTGTCCTCCAGCTCCTCTGGGGACAGACTGCTGCTGCCTGACCTGGCGGGTTCCCCCTACCCAAAAGCACATCCACCCTGGAAATAGGCTCCTCCACCTCCTCACTGAGATTACCAGGCTGCCCATTGGCATGTCTGGCTGCTACCCAGGCCCTCAGCGCCTTCTGTAGCTCCTCCATCCTTGTGAGGCCTTTAATTTGGACTTTCAGGTTTTTACAAATAGCTCGTAGCTCCTTTACGGCGTAGGATTCCAACCTATCCTCCTCAAAGATAACTTCCAGAGATGCAACGGATGATGCAATTGATTCAGGCATGACAAAAGTAGTGAGTTGAAAACTGGCAAGATCAAAAGTAGGCCAAAAGAAAAAGAACCAGTATGTGGTACGTAATGGTCTGCGATATGGTAGTAGTGCACACCAATCACTGTAAGTCAAGTGCAAACACAAGTCCTATCCTCACCGCTGACAACCAATGTTAGAAATGGGATCTCTAGTTGGCAAGGGCTTGCACCTTTGTCCAAGTAGGGACCCTTCTTCCTAGTCAGGGTAAGGGTGTTACACTCGTGAAGTAACCCCTGCTCACCCTCGTGGTAGCTTGGCACGAGCAGTCAGGCTTAATTCAGAGGCAGTGTGTAAAGCATTTGCACATAACCAACAGTAATACAGTGTAAGCACTACAAACGGACACCACACCAGTTTAGAAAAATAACCAATATTTATATACTCAAGACAAGACCAATTACGACGAAAATCCACAATACTATACTTTAAAAACGGATACTTGATAAGGTAACTTCTTCTTTGCCGGAATAACACAAAAGCAAAGTTCGTACGAGTCGGTAGCCCCGTCCGGGTCTACCGCGATGCTGAATTACACAGAGTCCAACAGTTCCAGCCGACCGCGTCGTTACGGGCCAGCAGAGTCGTGAACAGACTCGGTCACAGTACCTTTCTCGTTGTGGCGGGTACGGAGTGTACGAGCCGGTCGGCGTTCGTCGCGGTTGCGGTGCAAGACGGAGCGATGCAAGGTGCGGTGTCCCTCGATGCGGTGCAGGCAGCGGCTCGATGAGCGTCGTGCAGACGGAGTCGGTGAGTCCAAGGCGTGCGATGCAGGGTGAGACGATGCTCGATGCGGTGCTGACAGGTTGCGATGCAGGTGACCAAGCCGGAGTGCGGGAGCTGGCGTCGGACAGCGGTGCGAGTCAAAGCGGTGCGTCGCAGACGTGCGAGCGGTGCCCCAAATGCGATGCGGTCACGACTCTTGAGCCAGTTGCAGCGACCGCGTCGGTCGGGTCCGGCTGGTTCAGTGAAGCGATGCGATGCGAACTGCGGTGCCCACAGGTCACGGTGCAAGCAGCGGCTCGATGTTGGCGGCGTCGGACGTCACCCACGGTGAGACCAGGGTTGCGATGCGAAGCGGGGCAATGCGGTCTGCGGTGCAAACAGGTCACCGGCCAGGGATGGATTCGGTTGACGGAGTCGGTTGCAGTTCCCTTTCTCTGTGGCAACTGAAACAGCGTTCCAGAAGCGGTACCCAGAGGCTTGTGAAGTCTTTGCAGTCCCTGAGACTTCTTAACAGGAGGCCAGCTCGGTTCCAGGCCCTTGGAGATACTCAGCACAAGTTTGTAGAAAGTTCAGTCCAGTCCTTTCACTGCCCAAGACAGAAGCAGCAACTGCAGGCCAACCCAACAAAGCAACAACACAGCAAAGGGGCAGTACTCCTCCTGGCAGCTCTTCCAGCTCTTCGTCTTGGCAGGTTCCTTGATTCCAGCGAGATCTAAATTCATGGGTTGAGGGCCCCAATATTTATATCCCAAATTCCTTTGTTCTCTGAAGGCAGGGAGGCCTTTGCCTAGTCCAAACCAGTTCTGGAGCACTTTGTTGACAAGTCTCCGTCCCTTCTTTCAGTGAGTAGGCCAGGGACATCAGACGCACCACAGGAGGTGGAGCCAGCATTGTGGAGGGAAGGCACTGTCCTATTCAGGGCCCAGGTGCGACCCCTCCCACCCATCTACATGTAGATCTTGCTATTCAGCCTTGTGCTGACTCATCCTGTCTCCTGGCATCCCCCAGCCCCTGTCACTCACATTCCAGACAAGGAATACACAACCTCGCAGAGGCAGGCTTCGATGGTTAGACAAGAAAATACCCACTTTCTAAAAGTGGTATTTTCAAACACAGAATGTTAAAACCAACTTCACTAAAAGATGCATTTTATCATTCTGAGTCCAGGCATACTAAACTCGAATTTCTACCACGTTCCCGGGGTCAGTTAGGATTATAAGCTGTAATAATCAAAACTGCCCGTTCTGGCCTATGGGGAACAGGTAGCCTTGCAATAGTGAAAAACGAACTAGGCTGTAATTCACTATCAGGACATGCCGCACACACCCGGGCATGTCCTACCTTTCGCATACAACGCACCCTGCCCACAGGGGTACCTTGGGCCTACCTTAGGGGTGACTAACATGTAGCAAAGGGAAGGTTTGGGGACTTGCAAGTGTGTGCACTTGCCAAGTCGACATGGCAGCCCCAGGCTTCGCACAGGCTCTGCGGTGGCAGGCCCGAGTTACACTTTACGGGCTGTTTGCGTGGGTGGCACAATCCAGTGCTGCAGCCCACCAACAGCATTTGGTCTATAGGCCCTGGCACTCGCAGTGCACTTTACAAGGGACTGACACATAAACCAAATAGGCCAATCATGGAAACACCAATCCATAACACATTTTATACAGGAGCACTTGCACTTTCCCACTGGACAGCAGTGAGGAAAGTGCGCAGAATCGTTACACCAGCAAAAACAGAGTCAAAACCGGGAGGTCAGAAAGCAAAAAGTCAGGGGAAACACGCCAAAAGATGCCAAGTCTAACAGTCAGGGTAAGGGGGATACACTCCTAAAATAACCCCTGCTCAACCCCTTGGTAATTTTAATTGTGGAAACCCTTATGCAACTACCCAAACGTCTAGTTGAGGCTGAACAAAGAGTTTCTGATCTGGAGGATCGTTATCAAAAAATGGATAAGATCATTTTGCCAGGGCTGTCCTCTACGGGTCGAGCAGAGATGGCGGTAGTGTGAGCACCACCCTTTTCCAGTCACCACGCCGCACTGTGGTAGTATCGGAAGTCGGCGGTCGATTAGCTGACCTGGAACGCTGACCTTCAACATAGATGTCCGCGGGCGAAACACCCGTAGCCTCAGAACGGGCTCCGTGCAGTGGGACAACAAAAATTCGGGTCTCGGTCTCCGTTACAGTCCGATTGATCTGCTGCGGTAAAGCTGACATTCCGGCTACGGCTGGGAGTCGCACAGCACTGACGGATTGGGTCCAAGCGGGATTCAAGTTGCTAACAGAATCGGGGAAAGCCGCAGGACTGGCGCAGCGGAGGCAGAGACGAAGCGAGGGGAGCATGACCACTCGGGGGCAGAAGAACTTAAAAACGAAAACAGCTTTGCTACAAGGTGACATGGAAAAACCTGAAAAAGCGGATCTCCCTCTTAAAGGTAAACGGGACCCAGGGGTCAGTAAGAAACACATGGGGAAGGCTGGAGGATCTGGCACACTGAAAGAAGGTGCAGTAGGAGGTGCGGGGTTATCACCCTCTATCAGTAAACATTTCTCTGTAGTCAAGGGGCCCTCCATAACCACGGAATTAAACACACCAACAAGGGGTGAATTCAATGACCTGTGTGTATCGAGTCAGGGGTCCCAGAGCA
The DNA here is from genome assembly GCA_963921515.1 of Calotriton arnoldi. Taxonomy (NCBI): domain Eukaryota; kingdom Metazoa; phylum Chordata; class Amphibia; order Caudata; family Salamandridae; genus Calotriton; species Calotriton arnoldi. Next base: position 72,699 of record CAWUFW010016620.1, on the reverse strand, counting down.
GGGAGCTGTGCACCAGAGCGATGCCCCGATTTTATTACAGACAGCTTCATGCGATATTGGGACCAATGGCATAACGCCTCCAGCGTCGATCCCAGAGCCTCCCACTTGTGCTTCGGACGTCGCTGTCATTACTGGTGGAATAGGACAAAACCACCAGGATAGTAGAGATAAGGAGGCTAACAGTGAACTTGTAGTCAACCCTGGTCCCATAGCTCCCCAGACTCCGGATCCCGCCAGTGAAAACTTTTTCTCTGTATCCGATGGGTCTATATCCGGCATGGAAAATGATATCAGCTCAAGAGAAAGCAGCATGTCCAACGATAATGAATATGACCCCATGTCTACTACGAGAACTACTCAGCAGAAAAAGAAACCGCCGAGTAAAAGGCACAATCAGCTTAAGTGGGACTACTCAGACTCTCTCAGCTCGTTTCCCCTCGGGGGATCTTCCAATCTTCAGCATGAGGAGAGCCCGCAAGTCACTGCTCAGCATCTGTCCGAACCATCTTTGGCCTCTATATTGAACTCTATAAAACAGTTCCAAGAGGAAGCTCGTTCAGACAACCTCGCCGCTAAGGGGGCTGCCAAAAAACTCCAAGGTGGCATCAGGAAGCTAAACAAGATTTGTACAGACATCAGCGATCGGGTCTCAATGGTGGAAGCACAGACAGAGACCTTGGAGTCAGAAGTAGCCAATGTGAAAGACCAGGGTGCCTCTCACGCAGCTTGCCTAACAGATCTAATGGCCAAAATGGAAGAGCAAGAAAATAACAACGGAGGAATAACCTACGGTTACTGGGGATTCCCGAAGGTGTCGAAGGGGACGACCCCAGAGGGTTCATTGTTAAACTACTCCGAGCTGCATTCCCCGTGCAGACTAATTGGAACTGGGACCAAGAGGTTCAAAGGGCACACCGCTTTCCCTTTAATATAAAGCAGAGGCGAGATGGCAGTAGCTCTAACAGTGGGAAACCCAGGGTCTTTTTTGGTTTTTTTGGGAACTTTCTTTTGAGGCAATTGGTGTATGATCAGGCCAGACCGAACTCCCAAAAAGAAGCAGATGGAATAAAATTCTTTGCCAAGCCTGATTTCTGTCACGCAACTGTAGAGCGCAGGTGGAGACTTCGCCAACTGATATCTCCTTTTCAACAGCAAGGCGCCCAAGTGTACCTAATGAATCCGGCCAGACTGAAAGTCATATTCGACGGCTCTACCCGGGTCTTCTTGTCAGAAATCAAGGCTGGAGAGCATTTAAAAGATATCACGGGGAGAAAAAGACTGAACTAACCTGAGACTTCCATCCTGGCCAAATAGACTACGTTTTGCAGGGGCTGCATGAGTTGTCCTTTTTTTTTTTTCCCCCTATATTATTACTTTGCATTTTCTTACAAAATTATGAAAGAAAGACTTTTTTTTTCCCCTATGTTATTGAATATAGGTGGGTTAGATCTTTAGGAATAGGCCGACTTACATCTAGGATTCTAGAGGCCTGGTGACTGGAACTCACACATGCTCACCATCATTCAGGGTTTCCCTGACTGCTTGTTTGTGGTGGGGGGGAGGGAGGGGGACACAAAAGGTTTGCAGTGGGGGAAAAGGTGATGTTCTTTTTAGGTCGAGCATTCGAGGCCTCTTGTATATACTTTAGTATATACTTATTATATACTTATATGTGTATGTACTTTGTGGGCTCTGGAGATCAGCCCTAGGACTTGTCTGCTTCCGCTTAGGGACTTTTTTCTGTTCAACTGCCTCTATTTGACTGTCTTGATAGAAAACGACCAGCAGAGGTCAGTAAATTACCAGAGTTGCTTTCTGCTGAGGGACTTTCTTTTTTTTATTTTTCTGGTAACTGCCTCGATTTAACTTTCTTGATAGAAAACGACCAACAGAGGTCAGTAAAATACCAGAATCACTTTAGCATTCTCTAAATTCCAGTCCATAGAAATGGTCTTCCACGAGCACCCGTAGACAATAATATTTTTTCAAATCTTGTATTTTCAGTGATATGAACACCGAAGGCCATAATTTTATATTAAAAACAGAGCTTTGGACTATACCATTTCCCGCTGAAAGGCAATATTTCTCTCCATGTGTTCCCATACCTGGGTCTGTCACGCAGTTTGGTGCTTACTTTCCCTCCATGTTAAAGAACAGTAGATGTTTCAGCACCCAGGCTAATGTGCTGCATAGCTAAATACATATAAGGTCCCAAAGGCGAGACCGATTGCATTGCAAATGCTTGTTTGAATTTATGGGTGGTTTTCCTTTTTGGAATGGGATACGGGAAACTGAATACAAATGATGTTAAAAAAAAGGTGGGAAGTAAGGAGAAAGCCAGGAACGTGCGAGTGGGTGCAGAGGGAGTGAAGGGGGAGGGGCAAGGGGAGTGGGAGAGGGAGGGGAGGGGGAGGAGGAGGGGAAGGGGAAAAAAAAGAATTGCTTAGTTGATTCTAGAAGCATGATCTCTACAATCTATAAGTTTACTGCCAAAAAAGCTTGGGTTATTATACAGGGTCAAGTTATCCAGGGTGAAAAATGAGTATGCCGCACAAACTCAGAATTGTATCAGTAAACATTTGTGGCCTTAATGACTCCATAAAAAGACAAAAAGTAGCACAGGGACTACGCTTACTGGGGGCCGACATTGTCTGCCTCCAGGAGACACATATAGAAGGAGCACAGAAATATTTGTTGAACTCACTGGGGTACAAAGTTATTGGGGCAACCTCACAAGGGGCTAGGGTCAAGGGAATAGGGATTATAGGTGCGAAGAAACTACCCTTAAAAGTCAATAGAGTAAAATCTGATTCTCTTGGGAGATGGGTGATTGCAGGATGCTCTCTTCCCCCAAACTTTGCTTTTACTATATGCTCTATTTATGGAAGCAACTTAGATGACTCGGGTATAATCAATTGGGTAAACGAGGAACTAGTACACTGGCCACTTCCTATAATCCTTTGTGGCGATTAAAATCTAAACCTGCCTAGCACCTGGAAATCTGATGATCTTTGGAAATACAGAGGCAGGAAACCAAAGGTCTTCCAGGCTGTGCTCAACTTAATAAACACCCATGGATTAAAGGATGTATGGGCCAATCTAAAACCCGAACAAGACGATTTTACTTTCTTTTCAGCTCCTCATCTCTCTCTGGCAAGGCTTGATTACTTTTTGGTTTCTTCTTCTCTGGCCCAAGTCTGTTGCATCGATACCGCACCCCGATTCTTGTCAGACCACAACCCACTTATACTAAATCTAGAGGGACGGGGATATAGAGGACCAAGCTTGAATTGGAGCTTTGAAAAAGCGCTCTTGTACGACAGCAACTACCGGGAGTACATGCAGGGTTGGATTCAAGAGTTCTTGAAGATAAACATCGGGTCAGCCTCGATAATGGTTGTGTGGGATACATTAAAGGCAGGAATAAGGGGAGAGACGCTACAATTCTCCATTAGGAAGAATAAAAGAGAGAAAGCGCAGGTTATCTGTTTGCAAGACAAAATGACAAAAGCAGAAAAGAAACTAATACAGGCCGTTCAGTCAGGAGTAGAAATTGAAGCTGCACAAACGGCGGTAGCTGCTGCCAAAGCCGAGACCGGGACTATATTTGCAGAGAGAGTAGCGGCAAAATGGGCCTCGGCTCGAGAAAAATTATATGAGTGCAGTGAGCTTATCGGCCATCAACTTGCCATCGCTACTAGACACCAGGCAACTGCTAACACAATTTCTTCAATCCAAAAAATCTCTGACGGGATTACCAACGACCCAGATAAAATACAGGAGGCATTTCGGGAATTTTACGAAAAACTTTATACAGAAGAGAATGCTAGACCCCCAGAGATCAGAAGAATAGAAAATGCTGAATACTTTGAGACAATACCGATGGCCGAACTTAACAACGAGAGTCGTGACCAAATGGAATGCCCTCCAACTTGGGAAGAAATTGCAACCGCGCTTGCAAGCATGCCGGATGGCAAAGCCACTGGCATGGATTGCATCCCAGTTGAGTTCTATAAATTCTTCTCACAGCAAATTAAGGATCTTTTTTCGGAAGTAGTAATCTCCATTTTTAACGGGGCTTCTCCGCCTCCCTCTTGGCCCACAGCAAAAATTTTAATATTCCCTAAAAAAGACAAGTCACCACTTGAGATGTCTTCTTACAGACCAATAACCCTTATAAACACCGACTCTAAAATTTTCTCCAAAATCATTGCATCCAGATTATCTACAAACATCGAGTCTCTTGTCTCTAAATGGCAGCACGGGTTCATTCCTAAAAAGGGCACAACAGAGCATATCCGCCGGGCCATCACTCTATTTGACGCCGCTAAGGTGTCGGGAGACCCGATCTCATTACTTCTACTCGATGCTGAAAAAGCTTTCGATCGGGTCTCCTGGCAATTCCTATGGGACGCCATGAGGCGGATGGGCTTCGGCCCTAAGATAGTGCAGGCCCTCCAAGCTTTATATCAGAACCCCACAGCCAGAATCTCAATCAATGGGCACTTGACGGAGCAAATAGAGATCTCACGAGGGACGAGACAGGGGTGCCCTGCTCCCCGCTGCTCTTTGCCCTATATATTAACCCTCTTATTAATAAAATCAAACTTAATTCTGAAATAATGGCAGTGAGCAGGTTTGGCATGGACACTAAGATCATGGCCTACGTCGATGATCTCGCTGTAGTGACCCCGGAACCCAAAGCTGCCATTAAGGCACTGGAACAAGAGGCCCAAGAATTTGGAAAGTTATCCGGATACGCCCTTAATAAAACAAAAACACAGATTATCTTAAACGAAAAAATAAATTGGGCGGATAATAGAGTAGTCCAAAAAGCCAAATATCTAGGGGTTAATATAGTTGCTGACCTAGATTTAATAATAAAGGAAAACCTGACTCCGCTAGCAGCTGATACTAAGAAGTCACTCAAAAGAAATAACAATCTACATTTCACCATAGTAGGGAGATGCAACGTTTTAAAGATGACTTTTGTTCCTAAATTACTTTACTTTTTCAGAACAATTCCGCTAGAGTTTAATAACAGCATGCTTCATTTGTTTGAACAAATCTTCTCCCAATTCATTTGGGCCTATTCGCAGCCGAGAAGGGCTTTTAAACTACTCTCTCTTCCTAGAGATAGAGGTGGGTGGGCTCTCCCCAATCTAAAACTTTACTATTGGGCAACAGTCCTACAATACTGCTCTGAATTATTACACGAATACCCTGATGTGATTCTCCTGGAACTTCCATCTCCCTATATATCATTACTAGGGGAAAGCGCTAGGGGTTGTCTTTGGAGACAGTTGGAATTTGGCTACTACAAGCGGGTCAGATTTAAGACTTTGACAAACGCATACAGGGTTTTCTCCAATATACGCAGATTATTTGGACAGGGCAGACTAGATCATTACACCCCCATAAATAACAATACTAACCTACCACTTATTTTTGAAAAACATATTTCCAAAAGTGGTATAGAGCTGGTATCTCAAAACTGGGGGACCTGGTGACTCCAGAAGGCGTTCGGCCTTTTAGTGACCTCAAAGCCTGCTACAATCTGAATAATAATCAGACCTTCTTGTATCACGCCATTAAAAACTTTTTGATACACAAATCGGGAGGACTAGCAGGTTTCGCAAAGATGGATCTTATAGATATACTTCAGGGGCTAAGACCACCCCGGATCGGATACATCTATACAATCTTAAACAACCAAATGCCCGATGATCTAGGAAAGATAGACGAAAAGTGGCAGCAGAAACTGAATGCCCCCCCTAACACCTTCTGTCTTACATTGAGCTTTGCACAAAGCTATGTGTTGTCATCCAAACTACAGGCGCAATTTTATAAGACAGGATTCTTCCTGTATATAACTCCCAGTAAGATTGCTAAATGGGGAACTGGGAGTGGAACAATGTGTCCTAGATGCTCCGAGTTTGCTGCAGACTCGGTGCACATGTTTGCTACATGCCCAAAATTAGAATCTTTATTGGACAAAGTGCAGCAGTTCCTGGGTGCAGTCTTATTATTAAACATCCAACTCACCCCAACTATTATCCTGCTGGGGCTATACGAAACGATCAATAGGAAGACTGGGGGTGCTTTAATGTTTGTTGCAATGACTATCCTTAGGATCTGTATTGCCTCGCACTGGAAAGATCCGAATCCTCCCTCGTTTGCCCAATGGCAGGCCCGGTTGTTGGCTACATGTAAACTGGAGAGTGCTATCTATGCTAAAAAAGGCAGACGAGCAAAAAAAAAAGGACTAGAGATATGAGAACCTTTAACTCGGTGGCTCAACATTATGAATGCTCAGGACATTTAGAAGGTTTTTATGGGTGCTTCTCCTTTCCTCCCATCGCTTCCCCGCTTCTCTCTTCTCCTCTTCCCTCTTTTTTATTTTTATTCCTTTTTCTCTTTTCTTTCTTCTTTTTTTTTCTCTCTCTCTCTTTTTCTTGTTCTTGTGCTCTTGGATTTGCCACGTTAAGACTTGTGCAATCAGATATGTTTTTTCTCAATGCAGCATTGAATGCCTCTGTATGGTTAAATTGTTTTTTTTTCTGTTTTACGCTAGAACCTTCACTGCTTGTAATATTCACCGGTTGCATCGAGAGGTTTGGGGAGGGGGGGGCGCCGTAATGAATTATTTTGATATTGTATTCTAACGTACTGCATACATAAAATGGGGAAGAAAAAAAAAGATCATTTTGCCAGAGCTAGAGAGACTGCAACAGCTGGAAGTTAAAACAGAGATGTTGGAGAACCATTCACAAGGTAGTAATTTGAGGTTTATCGGGGTCCCAGATGGAAGCGAGACTCAAGGGGAAAATCAGAACGTCCCCCAGTTGATGAACTCCCTTATTAAGAAATATATACTACCAAATGCCCCGAGTGATTTAACCATCATTAGCACACAGGGTCCCCGCCCAGCGCCCTGCTGACGCAAAGTTTCTACGGACAATATTAGTTAATTTTTCAGACAATCGCATCAGAGAACAGGTTTTGGCTACCGCAATTCATCAAAAATAATTTCTCATTGCGGAAAATGTTCATATGAGGGTGTTCCCGGACTTAGCGGCTGCAACGGCCAGACGTCGTAAGGCTTTCCTGGAGCTGGCTCTAGAATTTAAACGTATGGGGGGGGCAAGCCTCCATTGTGCAATAGGCAAAACTAATTGTGCTGGTGAAGGGGCAAATTCACGTTTTCTCTTCTATTGAAGATGCAAACCTTTTGCTATCAGAGTTATCTCAAGGAAAAGCTTGACTGTACGATAAGTGGTATAACCCTTGATTGTGCAGTTGGGAGTGTATTTCTAATTCTTGGCTTTTCTTTTCTCTTCTTTTTACTTTTTCTTTTTTTCCGGTGGGAGGGAAGTGTTTTTGGGGGGTTAGGTGCAACATCATGACACCTATTGGTGAAGGGAGGGCTCAGGACTGGTGGGAGGGGAGTTCCTCAGTGCTGGGAAGAGGGCGTGGGGAGGGGGGAAGAAGGGTGAGGGGATATGGGCGGTTTTGCAGTCAAAAAATGAGCAGGGCAAGAGCTAACATTGCATATCCGGTGGTATAAGAAAAGACAATGAGAGGGAGGCTGTGATAATGCTGGTAAAATGGGTACAGGTTTACATTTCTGTAAATAGAAGAAATGCCGCAACCGATTAAGATAATTTCTTGCAATGTGAATGGGCTTTTAAATCAACGTAAGGGTGGTGCTTTGTTCAAATGGTTAGACACATTTGCTCCAGAAATAATCTTTTTACAAGAAACCCATTTAGCACTAATACCCCCAGGACGTACCTTCCTAAGAAATATCCTAATGCATATTTTTCTTCTGCCACTGCAGCACTCCCAGGCATTAGGATTTTATTATCAAATTCAATTGATTGGCAATCTTTGGAACTAATTTGAGACAAGAGGGGGAGATGGCTTTGGGTTAAAGTCAAAATTGAGGTAATAGGGCTAAATTTGGTGAATTATTATGGCCCCATTGATGATGATACTGCAGCGCTAGAACAAATTTATGCTACAGCAATACAATCCGAAGGTGCTTTGATCATTGGGGGCAACTTTAATTTTATTCAAAATCTGAAACTTGCACCTCCAATAAAACTAAGCGTCAATTGAAACCCAAGACGGCAAGGTTAATAATTATGATAAAAACAGATTTAGAGCTTGTAGATCCATGGAGGGCAGGTCACCCGGGCTTCTCCCAGGCTCATAATGTTGAGCCACCGAGTTAAAGGTTCCCATATCTCTAGTCCTTTTTTTTTTTGCTCGTCTGCCTTTTTTAGCATAGATAGCACTCTCCAGTTTACATGTAGCCAACAACCGGGCCTGCCATTGGGCAAACGAGGGAGGATTCGGATCTTTCCAGTGCGAGGCAATACAGATCCTAAGGATAGTCATTGCAACAAACATTAAAGCACCCCCAGTTACTCCTCCAGATATAGAACAGCTTCAAGACTGGATTTGTTTCTGGTAGACAAATTGCTTGCTAATGGTAGGACTGAGATTTTTGCCAACTCCTTTTCAGATCATTCGGGAATCTCTTTTATATTCTCCCTTCAGTTTATCCCTAAGAAGAAAGCAAGATGGCAGTTCGACAAATCATTGCTGGAGGATCCTACTTAGTTAAAAGAGATAAAAGTTTTTATGAGGGAATTCTTCAAATTTAATTTAAATACTGCCTCTATTTTCAACGTCTGGGAGGCTTTTAAAGCCGCCTTTAGAGGACAAGTTATCTTCTATAAATCATGGATTGCTAAACAGCGTAAGCAAAAGGTGGAGGGGCTGCAAGCAGCTGTGGACAAAGCCAGACAAAAGATAAATGCAGCCTCAATTGAGGAACAATCGTTAAATATATGGCAGCAGGAATTATCTAAAACTAAGTAGGAGCTAAGGGACTTTTTTGTGGTAGAAGAAATCATAGGGAGTAAAGCATACCAAGAAAAACTCTATGAGGAAAACCAGCAAATTGGCAAATTTTTAGCATGGTCATCCAAAAGTCAGAAGAGCTCCCAAATAATAAACCAGTTGAGGGATCCAATGTCTAATAAATTTGTAGAGTATAGTCAGAAGATTGCGGATATTTTTCTCTTGCATTTTAAAAAAATGTATACAAAAACGCAGATAATAGCAGAGCGTGATCAAAGCTCATATTTTGATTCTCTAGAGCTGCCACAGGTATCGGGGGAACATATCCAGCAGTTGAACTCTACTATAAAATTATTAGAAGTTGAAGAAGCACTGGAAAATATGCCCAATGTTAAAGCGTGTGGTTGTGACGGGATCCCGGTAGAAGTATACAAGAGGTTTCAAGATGAATTACTTCCAGTGTTATCAAATCTTTTATTCAAATAAAAAGGGAGCTGCTATTCCTAAGCGATTCAAGGAGTCGGTAGTGATTACTTTTCTTTAAAAAGATAAAGATCCTTGTGGTCCTAATTCATATTGACCAATTAGTCTGTTAAATACAGATTATAAGATTTTTATGAAAATCTGGGCAAGGAGAATTGCACCTACAGCCCAACAAGTGGTCCACTTAGATCAAAATGGCTTCTTGACGAGGAGATTATTGGCAACCAATACCTATCTTTTAATTCAAGCAATTGACTACTTCTCGGCTAATCAGATTAAGGCAGCAGTACTGATGATGGACGTCGAGAAGGCTTTTGATCTGGTTGATTGGTGTGCCTTATTTTTGATATTAGAGAAGTTTGATTTTCCTAATCAGCTGATAGATATGCTTAAAGAACTATGTAGCCAAGCCGAAGCTAAGATTATTATTAATGGAACTGAAGGAGGCAGGGTAAATATTAATAGGGGCACTCAGCAGGGATGTCCATTATCCCCCCTGCTGTTTGCTCTTTTTATTGAGCCACTGACAGTTAAAATTCGGGCAAATTCACAGATCATACCCCCTATGGTAGGGATGCCGAAAATAAAATTATATGCGGATGACATAATTTTATATCTTAAAGCAGAGGGCTCAAATATAAAGAAGGCGTTGGATGAAATTGACAATTTTACAAATATTGGGGGATATAAGGTGAACCAAACAAAGAGAGAAATTCTTACATTTAATTTGTCTCCCGCAGTGACCCCAGCATGCTTACCACCTGTATTGCCCGGCCCTATTAGATATCTTGGGATTCTAGTCACGGACCAAAATGCGGATCTGTTCACATTATTTTACGGAAGGATGTTGGCAAAGGTGGAGAGACTACTAGATAAATGAACGTTACTGAATCTATCATAAGTTGGACGGGTATCTATGGTCAAAACGTCAGTCCTCCCACTGCCCTTATTTCTTTTTACTAACCTCCCTTTGAAAGTTTCTAATTCTTTTTTTAAAGAACTGGAGATTTGGAAATTTGTGTGTAATAATAAGCAGCCTCGCGTGAAATTAGCCACACTTCAACTGAATACAATACACGGGGCTTAGCACTACCCCATTTTGCAAGATATTATCAGGCATCTCTGGTTAATTTGATAAGCCAAATAGGTGAGTCAAATTCAGTTTATTATAACTTCCTCTTGAATCATATGCTAAATGAAAGTGCAACTAAATTGGCAACTTTCCTACGAGTAGCAAAACTCCCCAAGAAAACGAGATATAAGGTGCTACTGGCGTTGTCAAGGACAAATCAGGTGTTTTTTAATTCTCTAAATATTTTGCCCTATCATGCTCATACCCCTTTTCAGGATTGCGCAGCTGTTGGTTCATTTCTGTCTAAAAGACTTGCGCAAACCTGGCTAGAGCTGGGATTTGTTCGACTTGGAATTTTTTTACATTTTGATAGATTAATCACATGGGATACAGTCCAGATGCAAGCCAGTAACCAAAGTACGACTTTATGTTTACGTTTTTTTCAAATTGTGAGTTTAAAAAAGTAATTATAGTATTCTGAATGAGTCAGCATATCAGATTGCTAGACAGATGGAGATCAAGACATTGGGGATAGGCACATGGTACCGTCTGTTGCACCACAGCAAAAAGGGGGAAAAAATATCTTGGACAAATTGCAGAAAATTCATTCTGAGACAGGCTGTAGATTTAATTTAAAAGAATGGTCATCGCTCTGCCAGCTGAGTTACAAAGGGTTACGGGGAGCTAATTTTAAAAGAATTCATTTTTTGTCAAGATGGTTGCTGTATTATACGCCATCAAAATTATATAAGCTGTATCCGACAATGAGTAAACACTGTTTTAGATGTAACAAGCAGGATGCAGGTGGCTGGGCACATATATTTTTTTAATGTAGTCATTTACAGCAATTTTGGACCGAAATTTTTATAACTATTTCTCGTTGTGTGTCCATTGCAATTGACCCATCATGTATGTTGGTTCTATTTGGCTCTTCTGGGGAGGTTAAATGTCTTAGGAAGCACCAGCAGTATTTGATATCGATATCAATTACTGTGGCAAGATCACTCATCTTACAGAATTGGTGAACAACTGAGCAGCCAACGATGGGTCATTGGATTAGTAAAATGTGTAGGACATATAGATTTGAAGAAGCTTATGCGAAGAGAGTTAGTGCCACTCGAAGATTTAGGTTAATATGGGCAAGCTTTTCTCTCCTTTTTAGGTTTCGCCTAGGCAGCGCATGCGCTGTCTTGTCGAAAGATGCTGTATACAGTATAGCGGGGGAAGCTCCGCCCACTTTCCGGCCATATTTTTGATTGGCTTCAATCTTAAATTCTGCAATGTGATTGGTGTTTAGCTTGTTACTCCCGCCTCCTCACGGCTATGTCGTCATTTATTTCCTTCCGAGGCTATCAGCCCCTTTACTTAAAAAACAGTTTTATTTCCCTGCCTCTCCCCGTTCCCTCCCGTAGTCCGTGATTTCTTGGACCACCACCACCCCCCAACCCCCTCCCGTTCGTGCCTTATTTTACGTCCACACTTACGTTGAAAATGCAATAGGTCTTGCGTAAAGACGAGTCCTATTGCATTTTCAATGCTTGTTTGTTGTATGATTGGTGGGTACATTTGCACTCTTTGTCTTGCATGCGCGCGATGCCTTACATCGTACGCATGCGCGACAAAACAGTGGCGTTTGGTTGCACATTCTTTTCTGTCGTCCTAGGAAACAGGAAACTGACCCGTTTCTGCGGACGTACCTCGTTGCAAGGCTAGCGGATTCAACAGCAGCCTGTGTCTGTGAGAAAAGGTGAAAAAGTGGGCGACGCTGGGTTGTATTTATCGGCCGAATGTCATTATTTTTTGATTCAGCATCGTAATGAATCACGTGTTGCCTAGTGGTTGAGGAATTTTAAGCAGAGCTGCTTTGTTAGTGTTAAATATACACGTTGTTGCTAAAGTCACAATTCTGACGTGGTTATGGCAAAGGGAAAAATGCAACTTGGCACACTCCTTTTAAGCGTCTAGCTGGGGTCCAAGGCAGAGACTGTCGACATGTGACTCTATCGCCCCAGCCCTACGTAAACCTTACCAAATCGGGTCACAGTCCCAGCTCCACAGATCTTTCAAAGACAGCAGCCTGACGTGTGAAAGGCCGTCCCGTCACCTTTGGCCTGTCAGAGATCCTTACATATACACGGCAGACGCTGCCCTGGCCTTGACGCTTGCACTGCTGGGCCCTTAAAGATACAAGTCGAACGTGGGGCTGACTCTGCCCAAGCCCTTTCAGCCTTGCAGGTGCAGAGACCTATAAGATGATTACTGACTGTAGCCCGGCCCCGCATGACTTTCAGGAGATACTGCCTGCCATGGGATTGACGTTGAATGCAAGCAGCTGTGTTCTGCAGCAAGCTGCGGAGACTGCAGAAACGCACCTGTCCATCTGCTCAATTCCTGGGCCAGGAGATCTTGGGGGGATTAGAGGGCTATAACCGACTGATGAGAATGCAAACCAGTAACCCTTGGGTGAGTTTGGAAGCTGCAGTATTGCGGTGGCCGTTACAGATGATGTTAGAATTAGTTCTTCCATTTGAAATAGTTATCTCTCCTTACAGAAGTGATGTACGCGACGTCAGCGCGATGGCTTGAGTGAGGCTACCTGAACTCGGACGTTACTTTATTTCATATATCACATGTTTACATGTTGGAATATAGTATGTGGGCACATGTAAAACTCCAGTTGTCTACATACAAGCCTTTCGAATAGGTTCTTTCCCTGCTGCGACGTTAAGGGGAATATATCGGGCAGCCGAAGATGTTGCGACCTAGTGATAAAACTGAGCGCTGTTATAGTGCTCTGGTTGTCATGTGGCAAATATGTTGTTTATTGTAGTCTAGCTCAGTGCCCGCCAGTCCTGCGCGTAGGTGGAAGAGCGATAACAAGTCTGTGTTTTTATAAAGATGCTCGAACCTCTGTTTACTGTGTGGAGCACTGAGCCTGTGACAGACAGCCTTCGCTTCGTTGAAGTTGCTTATGCAATGCCTGAACGTTGCGAAGGCAGCCTTTGTTTTGCTGTAGATGCATGTGCTGTGGTGTTTCGCTGTGGATAAAACATCGTGCTGTTTAATACACGGAGAGTGCTTTGCTGGAGAGTGCTGTCTCACAGCCTAGGTTTTGATGTAACAGAAGACACTGATGGGCAGCTTGGGTTTCACTATAGAACCGCTCCACCTAGTTTGAAGAAGACCTCTTCTGTACAGTCTGTTGTATATACTTCACGTTCCTCCATTGGTCACCCAGTCTCCTCTTGGCTCCCTGGCAGCACTGTGCTGGCGCACACACCTCTCTAGTTGTTGGGCAGTGACAGGAAGAACGAGCAGTTGGGCACCAGGACTCTGTTTCTTATACCCCTCCCCGAACACACACATCAGTATATTTCTGTGGTCTTATTTAATCCCTCCTAATCATAGGCAAAATTTCTCTCCATGTGTTCCCATACCTGGCGTGTCATGCAGTTTGGTGCTTACTTTCCCTCCATGTTCAAGAACAGTAGATGTTTCAGCACCCAGGCTAATGTGCTGCATAGCTAAATACATATAAGGTCCCAAAGGCGAGACCGATTGCATTGCAAATGCTTGTTATAAATTAGTCAATGTGAATTGCACTTTCGACACCGTATACTATATGATTCAAATCAGGAGGTGGTTAGGTACTGTTGGATGAAATTTTGTATTTTTATAATAAATTAAGTATTACTTTGTTATAATTGCACTATGCACTGCTGCATTTTATTATTTATTTTTTTACGCTATATAGGTCAATTAATGTAAAAGCTGTGAAATCTATGTAAGAACATTTAGAAATTAGATTGCTGCTATGGACGCATGCACTTTATCGGGCTCTCTCAAGTTGTAGGTTATCGGGCCATGTTATGACATGTATTGAATATGCTTTTATTTACTACTGCTCTTGCACTGCTCTAATCAAAAATATATATATATTTAAAAAAAAAAGAGAAATGGGTCAAAACCAGAAGGCCAAAAAGCATAAAGTCTGGGGGGCGTGGCTAAAAGTAATGACGCATCACGTCAGCCGAAAACGATGGGGGGGGGGGACAAAATAAAACTGGTTTCCAACAACTTCAATTTTCTCTCGAAGGCTTCCCTTTGACGAAAATTTACGAGGAAATAAAAATTAACTAGGCATAAACTTAAAAGAAGGTTACAGCCTCCTTTCTAAGATAGCGCCTATCTAAAGGCGCCATCTTAGAAATCTAAATGCTAAATGTTTTAAATGCTTCTAAAAATAACTATTCTGTCCTAAGTGTTGAAAAAATATGGAAGGCAAGGCCAAAAAGCTACATAGGAACATGAAGAAACCAGGTAAATACTGACTCCATCTAATGTTTGAATGTTCTGAAAAGAAAAACACCTCCTTCAATTAACACCTCACTTTCACACCCACGAACAAAAGATTCTCCAACAGAAAGACAACAGCTGCGTATCTCACAGCTCTCTCTGAGAAAACAAACAGCAACACGGGAAGTGTCCCAGCTCCGTAATTGCAGCGCCCTGTCAACATTCATTAATTTGGAAGTCGGTGCAAATGCGTCTGTCATAACAAACCCATCTGCACGCTGCTTTTCCTCTGTTTATAAACTGCTGTCGTCATTAGCCAGCGCTGATTTGAGGTGTGTTTGCGGTACACTGAAGTGTTTGGCTTGTGAGAGTGGGCGCTTATGAACCCCTCCAGATACACCCTTTGACACAACCGCCGCCTCATGCGGGGTGCGCGCGGAGGCGGCTTGTCATTATTCTAATTCTTTGTCTTAATCTACGCAAACAGGCCCCTTCGAGCGCACACAAGCGTCTCCAGCTGCAAAGCGGGCGGAGGCGCGGGAAAATGATTTATTACGGGCTCCGCGTGCACTTAAAAAAGCAAAGCTATAGACCTAGACACATTGAAGGGGGTCGTGCTCACACACATAACAGCAGTGGCATAGCAAGCAAGGAAACGTAGCAAAACATAGCCCCTCCCACGCAATGTACGGCAAGGAGCCCCCTAAATTCGATCAACCCACCACCTGATGTTTTCAAGCACCTCACCCTTTCGACCTAGCCCACGCCATCAGCAGGGCTTGTAGTGATATACATAGCTTCAAGGCACTGGCGTAGCAAGGGGGGGGCGGAGGGGGCGGTACGCCCCGGGCGGCACGAGAATTCGGGGCGGCAGGTAAATTTATCGCCAGCACCGCCCCCCCCGCTCTTAGGCGCTCGGCGGCGGCGGCAAAAGGCAGGGACCGCCACGGGCGGCAGAGTGCCTAGCTACGCCACTGCTTCAAGGAGAGATACAAGTTCCGCAGTCGGAGAAATTAGGGCACATCAAAAATGTGTTTGGTATTATTGATTTACAAAAAGGGGCGATAGGGCCCCCACAAATGCTTGGCGACATATGGATGGATCCCAGAGCACAATCAAAGGGCTACGGGCATAGTAAAGATGACAATGGGCAAAAATTGTCACTTTGTGTTATTGAAAATGTCATTTGCAATGCACCACAGTGGCGGCTCCTCCGCTGAGGCGGAGAAGCGTTGCCCCACTTCTGTTATGCAGTTTAACTAAAGAAAAAATAAAATGATAATACCTCAATGTTAGTATTATTTTATTTGTTCCTGCTGCTGTGCAGCCGGGGCGGGCGGGGCTGCTCTGCTCTCGGAGCAGGACAAGGGAGGAGTGGTTTGCCTCACCCCAAGTGCACATGAATGCTTGGCCGGCCCTCTCAGGGCGACCAAACAGTCATGCGCACTTTGCATGTTCTCCACGCAGACTGCATTACAGCCTGGGTGGAGAACATGCTCAGGCCCCCAGTCCCCATCTGAGCGCTGAACCACGGCGCTCAGACCAAAAACCATGCTGCATTGCAGCGTTGTGATTGGTCAGGGGAGCCTGGGTGCTTTCTGCTTCCTGTTCCGGGCCGCGTCTGATGCATAGGGGAGATGGAGCGATGCAGCAATAAGGTATGTTTAAAAAAAATTTTTTACATTCACCTCACCCTGCCTCACCACCCCCAATCCGTGACAGCCGCCACTATGCACCAATGGGCCTTGTTCCTGGTCATTTTAATATCTCACATTTCTCAGTCTCATCTTTCTGAGTCTGCGTCTTATCTTTAGCTATCATTCTTTCATTACCTTTTCTGCTCGGAATATATTAGCCAAACTCTCATTCTTTTAACACTGCAACCAATACATTTAAGTCCCCTCTCCCATGTGCACTGCTGTCATTGTTATTTCTGTCTTTCCCAGTTTTTCTTTTTCCCTTATCCTGTTCTCTTCTCTGTCCCACTTCTCCTCTTAACTCCACTTCTGTCCTCCGATTTCATCCGTTTCCTGGAGCTTTCTTTTCACACTCAAGTTTATGTTTCCTGTTCTCATGCCTCTGCCATATTCCCGTACACATTTCCTACTTGTTTCAAAAATTTTACCATCCTCTATTTTTCCTGGGATTCTTTTCACTTTTATTTCTGATTATTTCGTTCTATTTCTTACAATCTGGTGATTTCCTCCCACCCTCAAACTCTCGTTCGCTAAAGTACATCTCTGCCTATCTAAGCTCTCCTCTATCTTTTCCACTTTCACTGCCATCCTACCACACATTCCCACCTCCCTCCTTGCATTTACCTTCAATTTGCACATCTCACAAACTCTTATATATATTGTATGGATGGATATATATACATCCACTCTCTCTTTCACATTTAATATTACCTTTGACCACTAAATACGTCTCTCTTTTCAGTGCATCTCTTACTTCCAACTTTATTCCTCTCATTCTCTCACTTTCAGTCAATGACACTTTCACTACCATCTCTGCCTTTTTAGGTCTCGCCTGAGCCAGCGCACGCGCTGCCCTGGCGAGACTTTTAGTAAGGGGGCTTTAAAAAGCTCACCACAAGCTTTTGCTTGTGGCCTAAAGCTTGCGGTTACGCGCACAGTTACGCGCATTGCCGCCATCTGGCTTTAGCCCCCATCTGCCTTTCCTCTGTTGTCATGGGTCATTAAGCGCCTCTGTAGCGGGCTCTTTTCTGATTGCAGTACCATGACGGGCTTTCTCTTTAAAGCCATACAAAAGGGGATGATGGACTGTTCCCATGAGGCACAGGGTCAGACTGATTTGCATATGGCCATGTCTGAACTGGGGTGGTGGAGTGAGCTAAAGAATGATGATGGATTAAACCCAGATCAGTTGACTGGGGGTGAGTGTTTGATTGGCTCAAACGTTCCGTCCATCATCCCCTTTTGTATCGCTTTGGTCGCCCTAAGTTGGCGGGGGTATGCCCAGACGTGGGTCCCTTGCTCACTTTGCCACTGGATTCAAGCAAGCCTGGCTGATGACGGCTGAAATGCCAGAAACCGGTCCTAGGATGCTTGTTTCCGGTCCAGGGAAGACATGGCTTGGCAGTTCGGGCTGGACTGTTCCCATGAGGCACAGGGTCAGACTGATTTGCATATGGCCATGTCTGAACTGGGGTGGTGGAGTGAGCTAAAGAATGATGATGGATTAAACCCAGATCAGTTGACTGGGGGTGAGTGTTTGATTGGCTCAAACGTTCCGGTCCATCATCCCCTTTTGTATCGCTTTGGTCGCCCTAAGTTGGCGGGGGTATGCCCAGACGTGGGTCCCTTGCTCACTTTGCCACTGGATTCAAGCAAGCCTGGCTGATGACGGCTGAAATGCCAGAAACCGGTCCTAGGATGCTTGTTTCCGGTCCAGGGAAGACATGGCTTGGCAGTTCGGGCTGGACTGTTCCCATGAGGCACAGGGTCAGACTGATTTGCATATGGCCATGTCTGAACTGGGGTGGTGGAGTGAGCTAAAGAATGATGATGGATTAAACCCAGATCAGTTGACTGGGGGTGAGTGTTTGATTGGCTCAAACGTTCCGTCCATCATCCCCTTTTGTATCGCTTTGGTCGCCCTAAGTTGGCGGGGGTATGCCCAGACGTGGGTCCCTTGCTCACTTTGCCACTGGATTCAAGCAAGCCTGGCTGATGACGGCTAAAATGCCAGAAACCGGTCCTAGGATGCTTGTTTCCGGTCCAGGGAAGACATGGCTTGGCAGTTCGGGCTGGACTGTTCCCATGAGGCACAGGGTCAGACTGATTTGCATATGGCCATGTCTGAACTGGGGTGGTGGAGTGAGCTAAAGAATGATGATGGATTAAACCCAGATCAGTTGACTGGGGGTGAGTGTTTGATTGGCTCAAACGTTCCGTCCATCATCCCCTTTTGTATCGCTTTGGTCGCCCTAAGTTGGCGGGGTATGCCCAGACGTGGGTCCCTTGCTCACTTTGCCACTGGATTCAAGCAAGCCTGGCTGATGACGGCTGAAATGCCAGAAACCGGTCCTAGGATGCTTGTTTCCGGTCCAGGGAAGACATGGCTTGGCAGTTCGGGCTGGACTGTTCCCATGAGGCACAGGGTCAGACTGATTTGCATATGGCCATGTCTGAACTGGGGTGGTGGAGTGAGCTAAAGAATGATGATGGATTAAACCCAGATCAGTTGACTGGGGGTGAGTGTTTGATTGGCTCAAACGTTCCGTCCATCATCCCCTTTTGTATCGCTTTGGTCGCCCTAAGTTGGCGGGGGTATGCCCAGACGTGGGTCCCTTGCTCACTTTGCCACTGGATTCAAGCAAGCCTGGCTGATGACGGCTGAAATGCCAGAAACCGGTCCTAGGATGCTTGTTTCCGGTCCAGGGAAGACATGGCTTGGCAGTTCGGGCTGGACTGTTCCCATGAGGCACAGGGTCAGACTGATTTGCATATGGCCATGTCTGAACTGGGGTGGTGGAGTGAGCTAAAGAATGATGATGGATTAAACCCAGATCAGTTGACTGGGGGTGAGTGTTTGATTGGCTCAAACGTTCCGTCCATCATGCCCATTTGTATCGCTTTGGTCGCCCTAAGTTGGCGGGGGTATGCCCAGACGTGGGTCCCTTGCTCACTTTGCCACTGGATTCAAGCAAGCCTGGCTGATGACGGCTGAAATGCCAGAAACCGGTCCTAGGATGCTTGTTTCCGGTCCAGGGAAGACATGGCTTGGCAGTTCGGGCTGGACTGTTCCCATGAGGCACAGGGTCAGACTGATTTGCATATGGCCATGTCTGAACTGGGGTGGTGGAGTGAGCTAAAGAATGATGATGGATTAAACCCAGATCAGTTGACTGGGGGTGAGTGTTTGATTGGCTCAAACGTTCCGTCCATCATCCCCTTTTGTATCGCTTTGGTCGCCCTAAGTTGGCGGGGTATGCCCAGACGTGGGTCCCTTGCTCACTTTGCCACTGGATTCAAGCAAGCCTGGCTGATGACGGCTAAAATGCCAGAAACCGGTCCTAGGATGCTTGTTTCCGGTCCAGGGAAGACATGGCTTGGCAGTTCGGGCTGGACTGTTCCCATGAGGCACAGGGTCAGACTGATTTGCATATGGCCATGTCTGAACTGGGGTGGTGGAGTGAGCTAAAGAATGATGATGGATTAAACCCAGATCAGTTGACTGGGGGTGAGTGTTTGATTGGCTCAAACGTTCCGTCCATCATCCCCTTTTGTATCGCTTTGGTCGCCCTAAGTTGGCGGGGGTATGCCCAGACGTGGGTCCCTTGCTCACTTTGCCACTGGATTCAAGCAAGCCTGGCTGATGACGGCTGAAATGCCAGAAACCGGTCCTAGGATGCTTGTTTCCGGTCCAGGGAAGACATGGCTTGGCAGTTCGGGCTGGACTGTTCCCATGAGGCACAGGGTCAGACTGATTTGCATATGGCCATGTCTGAACTGGGGTGGTGGAGTGAGCTAAAGAATGATGATGGATTAAACCCAGATCAGTTGACTGGGGGTGAGTGTTTGATTGGCTCAAACGTTCCGTCCATCATCCCCTTTTGTATCGCTTTGGTCGCCCTAAGTTGGCGGGGGTATGCCCAGACGTGGGTCCCTTGCTCACTTTGCCACTGGATTCAAGCAAGCCTGGCTGATGACGGCTGAAATGCCAGAAACCGGTCCTAGGATGCTTGTTTCCGGTCCAGGGAAGACATGGCTTGGCAGTTCGGGCTGGACTGTTCCCATGAGGCACAGGGTCAGACTGATTTGCATATGGCCATGTCTGAACTGGGGTGGTGGAGTGAGCTAAAGAATGATGATGGATTAAACCCAGATCAGTTGACTGGGGGTGAGTGTTTGATTGGCTCAAACGTTCCGTCCATCATGCCCATTTGTATCGCTTTGGTCGCCCTAAGTTGGCGGGGGTATGCCCAGACGTGGGTCCCTTGCTCACTTTGCCACTGGATTCAAGCAAGCCTGGCTGATGACGGCTGAAATGCCAGAAACCGGTCCTAGGATGCTTGTTTCCGGTCCAGGGAAGACATGGCTTGGCAGTTCGGGCTGGACTGTTCCCATGAGGCACAGGGTCAGACTGATTTGCATATGGCCATGTCTGAACTGGGGTGGTGGAGTGAGCTAAAGAATGATGATGGATTAAACCCAGATCAGTTGACTGGGGGTGAGTGTTTGATTGGCTCAAACGTTCCGTCCATCATCCCCTTTTGTATCGCTTTGGTCGCCCTAAGTTGGCGGGGTATGCCCAGACGTGGGTCCCTTGCTCACTTTGCCACTGGATTCAAGCAAGCCTGGCTGATGACGGCTAAAATGCCAGAAACCGGTCCTAGGATGCTTGTTTCCGGTCCAGGGAAGACATGGCTTGGCAGTTCGGGCTGGACTGTTCCCATGAGGCACAGGGTCAGACTGATTTGCATATGGCCATGTCTGAACTGGGGTGGTGGAGTGAGCTAAAGAATGATGATGGATTAAACCCAGATCAGTTGACTGGGGGTGAGTGTTTGATTGGCTCAAACGTTCCGTCCATCATCCCCTTTTGTATCGCTTTGGTCGCCCTAAGTTGGCGGGGGTATGCCCAGACGTGGGTCCCTTGCTCACTTTGCCACTGGATTCAAGCAAGCCTGGCTGATGACGGCTGAAATGCCAGAAACCGGTCCTAGGATGCTTGTTTCCGGTCCAGGGAAGACATGGCTTGGCAGTTCGGGCTGGACTGTTCCCATGAGGCACAGGGTCAGACTGATTTGCATATGGCCATGTCTGAACTGGGGTGGTGGAGTGAGCTAAAGAATGATGATGGATTAAACCCAGATCAGTTGACTGGGGGTGAGTGTTTGATTGGCTCAAACGTTCCGTCCATCATCCCCTTTTGTATCGCTTTGGTCGCCCTAAGTTGGCGGGGGTATGCCCAGACGTGGGTCCCTTGCTCACTTTGCCACTGGATTCAAGCAAGCCTGGCTGATGACGGCTGAAATGCCAGAAACCGGTCCTAGGATGCTTGTTTCCGGTCCAGGGAAGACATGGCTTGGCAGTTCGGGCTGGACTGTTCCCATGAGGCACAGGGTCAGACTGATTTGCATATGGCCATGTCTGAACTGGGGTGGTGGAGTGAGCTAAAGAATGATGATGGATTAAACCCAGATCAGTTGACTGGGGGTGAGTGTTTGATTGGCTCAAACGTTCCGTCCATCATCCCCTTTTGTATCGCTTTTCTCTTTAAAGCCAGCATCGTCTCCAAATTATACATGTTTTCGTGCTCAGCGTGCCTTTTGCAATTTGAAATATCTCTCGCGGGTACCTTTATAATTGCAGTAGCATGACAGGCTTTCTCTTTAAAGCCAGCCTCGTCTCCAAATTATACATGTTTTCGTGCTTAGCGTGCCATTTGCAATTTGAAATATCTCTCGCGGGCACCTTTTTGACTGCAGTACCATGACGTGCATTCTCTTTGAAGCCAGCCTCGTCTCCAAATTATACATGTTTGACGCACAAGTCAACATGTGTTAAAGGGCGTCTTTAAAACGAGCGCTTTAGGGAACAAAACGTTTATTTTTCATCCTCACCAACTATTTTTTTGCCTATAAGCAATGTAGGAAACAATGAGAAGCCGACGATCCTGCTCATTGTGTTGAATGGCTACCTGAAATATCTGTGTGCAACCCGCAGGAATCAGATTCAAAGCTTAGTGGGGCTAACTCAGCCTTTTGTCCACAGGAGGTATAAACAAAAAAATCTCTCGCAGGCACCTTTCTAATTGCAGTACCATGACGTGCTTTCTCTTTAAAGCCAGCCTCGTCTCCAAATTATACATGTTTTCGTGCTTAGTGTGCCATTTGCAATTTGAAATATCTCTTGCGGGCACCTTTTTGATTGCAGTACCATGACGTGCTTTCTCTTTAAAGCCAGCCTCGTCTCCAAATTATACATGTTTTCGTGCTTAGCGTGCCATTTGCAATTTGAAATATCTCTCGCGGGCACCTTTTTGATTGCAGTACCATGACGTGCTTTCTCTTTAAAGCCAGCCTCGTCTCCAAATTATACATGTTTGACGCACAAGTTAACATGTGTTAAAGGACGTCTTTAAAACGAGCGCTTTAGGGAACAAAACGTTTATTTTTCGATCCTGCTCATTGTGTTGAATGGCTACCTGAAATATCTATGTGCAACCCGCAGGAATCAGATTTAAAGCTTAGTGGGCTAACTCAGCCTTTCATCCACAGGAGGGATAAAAAAACAATCTCTCGCGGGCAAATTTCTCATTACAGTACTCTCTCAATCTCACTAACTCACAATCTCTCACTCTCACTAACTGACTAACTCTCAGTCTCACTGACTTACTCTCACTAACTAACTTACTACATAACTCTCTCACACTAACTAACTCACTCTCTCACTGACTAACTAACTCACTCTATCACTAATTACATAACTCTCTCACTCTCACTAACTAACTAACTTACTTACTAACCTTCACCCTCCTGTTATTTATGCCCCCCATAACAAAAAAAAAATTGCCATTGCCAATAGGTCTCGCCTATAGAACCTTAAAAGTTTTTAGCCATGCAACAGTTGATAATATTGCACAAAGGATATTATGCTGCTTAAATAAATACTTATAAGGTCCCAAAGCGAGACCTATTGGCTATGCCAATGCTTGTTAATCTTCTTGCTTCTGCATCCCCAGTTTTTGAACTACCTCCACCTTTCACCCTAGCTCTCATTTTCAAGTTCCTATCACACTTGTTTCCTTCCCTCCTATCTCTTACCATGTATCTTCTTACTTATCATTTCCCTCTTACTTTTACCATTCCAAATTTTTCTTTCAGCTCACTCAACTTCCTGCTTCTTCCTTTACTCATCTCCCTTTTTAATTTCATTTTTTTAATTGAGTGATCTCTCTTTCCCATTTCATAACTTCACTCATCCTGTAATCTCTTTTCCTATCCCATCTTGTAGTGTGGTTTGTGGCCTCATTGTCTGCTTTGCTAAGTTAGCTTAGGCCTGGCTGCCATGATGCCTTTTTGCACACGTTACTTTGTGACTTTGTTTTTCCAGCCTCTGCTTGTGCCCGGCTATATTAGAACTGACTGCCTTTTTGCCTTTCACCTTTTCTCCTGTTCCCTGTGGGTTTCGTCTGCACAACATGTACAAGGTCGAAAAACAACGTCCCTTGTTCTTGCTGATCTGGCCAGCCCCTCGCACTTAGACATAACACTAGGTACAGCTGCACCGGAGAAAATCGTGTGCTTTTAATATTGTGATCTCGCTGTTTGTGGCACTCGGAGAAAAACCTTTCCAGAGAGAAGAGCTGTTCTTGTCTGATGATGTAAACCTTGCATCTAGAGATTGAGGTATGAGGGTCCACCTGACAAAGCCCAGAGGTCTTCTATTTTTATAATAAACTAGTTAATGGCACGGGGAGGGTGGTAAGGCCATTTAGCCCTATATCCACTGCTTTATGAAATGCTTTCCCCATTTGTATTCTATGAAATTGTAACTATGCTTATTATTTTATCATTATGCATTATGCTGATAGTACTGGCACGTGTACTGTATCTTAGAGCACGATAGTTGGAATAAACATTTTAAACTATACAGTGTCTCTTATTACGCACGTTGTGGACAAGTATGAGTGAATTATGAAAGGGTGTTCTTGCTCCCGTGAGTCCTGAGAGAGAGAGACCGTGTTCTGGGTTGTCTAATCATTGGTAGCTTCGCTGCTAATGAGACGCTAAAGCTAGTCGGATTGGGATTGTGGGTACTAAGGTGCATGGTTGGTTCACCACTATACTCCGAGGTCCTATTATCCTGTGCATAGCTCTGTGTAGGTGCAGAATCCCTACAACATGGCGCCACCAACGTAGGGGGCTTCTTATCTGCGAGACGCTTGAGTAGTGCTTGTGCTTGTCCACAACACCCTTCGCATACGCTTCCGGAAACGTGTGTGAGGGTGATACCTCCTATAGTGACGTTTTTATAGGTTCTTTCAAGCTTGAAGTTATTAAAAGGTGTTTAAGTAAACCCTATATTGCGCTGCCTCATATTAGGTTGTCGATCATTTCTGGTATTAATGGCGGATATAAATATACCGGCACATAGCCGCACTGCGCTCCGGGCTCATTTATTGGCTTATGGAGTGCCTGACGCGGGTGTCGCACTCATCTTTGTGGTGCAGGCTGACCCGGCTCACCACTTTGAGGTGTTTTCCTCTTGGGTCACTTTTCCGGCGGTGGATGGAACAGACAATTTGTTTCATGAGTACACTCTCACTGCCCTACCCAATGCATATCGGCCTTATCAGGCTCTTGAAGTACCACTTACGGCATGGCAACACCGTATTTGGTTTAATGGCGCCCTCCCACATCCGGTCACCCCGGTTCGTTTAGGCCCTCTATCAATAGACGGGGCCACTTGGCCAGTCTTGGCTGGGTATACCCCACATCCGCGTTATTTGACGCTTGCGGTTGATGAACTGCGTGCATTGCATACGTCTTTGATACGCGTTCACAGAGCTTTGGTACAATATGTTACAGGCAACGTCCAGGGAGCCCCTCCTGGAGTTGCGGCGCATCCAGCTGGACCGGGCGGTGTAACCATAAGTCCCGTCATGGTTAATTTGGTGATGGGCAAGCGCCCACAGAATAAGGATGATTTGCCTTATTGGCTTGCAGAAAAATTTGACCAGCTGGAGGCGGTTTTTCCAAATACTTCTCCTGTGGAAAAACACAGGATTTTGACGATTAGTTTGCCGAAAGACTTAATTCCCGAGTTGGCAGAATGCAACAACTGGGGCAAGGTATTCGCAGCAGTATATGCGAAGTGTTTCAGCACACCTTCCATGACAGTTCTCCCCTCTGTAATTAAACGCGTGCAGGATGAGCATGGCCCTGAAGCGGCTGTGGAATTAGGGATGAGACTGGTAGGAGTGTTCGATGTAGTAGCTGATTTAATCCTTGCGAACGTCAAGGGCGATGCAGTTAACTTTCAAGTAGCTAATGCTTTGGCTTTAGTCCCAGAACCGGACAAGCCACGCGAATTACCGAAAATTATTGCACAGGCTTATAAAACCATTGGCCGCAATAGTCTGGGAGTTAAGCCTTTTGCTAAAACGCAAACTCAATCACAGCCACAACAAAAAACTAAATCTGAGAAAGATGAGAAACCGTTCTTTACTAAAAAGAACTGGAGGTTGAAGAAACAGAAAAAACCAGGGTCGCGTGGCGTATCCCCGGTTTCCGTATCTTCTGAACGCACTTATGATTTGCGCGACAGAGCGAGAATTAAAACTCCCGAGAGATTTCAAGTCCCTGATCCGCGTTCTCCTCGTTCTTCACAGGCACCGTCAACTTCCCAGACTGGTGGAGGAGATCGCCAGGATAGAGGCAGGGGTCGTGAGGCTCCACAGGGATGAGACCAACCTCGACAACAAGTCCGAGGGAAACCAGAAGAATTTCCACGTTCTTGCCCACAGTTTCAGAAGAAGAAAGCTGCAGCATTAACAGCGAGGTATGCCACAGACGGTGAGAACGAGACTCCTGAATTGGACGTGGGCAGTGACGCTCCTAGACAGCGCCGCGGAAGTTACCCTAGTGCGGGAGGCACTACGTCCTCATGTGGAGGCGACAGCAACTGACACATTCATTACTGTCGAGACAGCTGACACCAGAGTGGCACCCCCTGACAGACTATTTAATATTGTCATTCAAATTGAAGGTGACATTGAGCGTGTAATTAAAGGGATTTTTTGGGAAAATCTGACCTCTTCATACGACATTTTATTGGCAGAGGAGGATTGGCCGTCCCCATTCGTACTTGCTGCTCGTAGAGGGGAGGAGGTAATCCTTCCGAGCTTTTCTCGTCATGTCCCCAAGGACAAAGCGGAGGCTCTCACAGCTGAATGGGCTGGGGCCCTGGCTCCTGCGTTATACCGTAATCACGTGGGCTGGGATGAAGACTCTCCCCCCCATGATATTCCCTTGCGGTCGCTGCCACAGCCACAACCCCAATATCCCATCCGGCGGGAAGCTAAAGGTCCCGTTTCCGACATTCTGACACAGTTAGAATATCAAGGAGTAATTGAAACATGCGTATCACCAATGAATAATCCCCTTTTTGCGGTTTCTAAACCCGATGGATCGTACCGCCTAGTTTTGGTTTACCGACATTTGAACTCTCATTGTCGGGCCTTCGTGGTACAAAATACCCACAGTTCTGTGCTTGTAGACAGTCTTGTTCGTAAAAAATATAAAACGACACTTGACCTATCCAATGGATTTTACACGCACAACTTGTCCCCGGAGTGCAGCCAATGGAGCGCTTTCACTTCCGGTGGTAAACATTTCAAATTTCGGCGTTTGCCCATGGGCTACAAGAACAGCCCGGGTGTCTTCGCCGCCTGTGTTGTCTCTTTGTTGGGCAGCATAGACCCAGATGCGTGTTCGTACGTCGACTATATCTATCTGACAGACGACGAATTATGGCCGCATCTTTCACGTGTGGACCGCAATATTCTTGAATTTGCGGTCTTAGGATACAAATTTAATTTTGTCAAATCTCACATTGCTGAATTTACCGTTTTGTTTTTGGGCTATGAGCTCAACAATGAAGGTAAGGGATTAGCTCCCCATTTCTTGGAGAAGTGCGCACTTTTGCGCCCTCCAACCACCCTGAAGAAACTTCAGTCATTACTGGGTTTTCTCAACTTTGGTCGTACTTACAATCCCGAATATGCCCAGCGTATCAAGCCTCTATATGCCTTGATACAGCCCAACTTTTCGAAGTCATGCTGGCTTCCTGAGCATTCTTCGATACTGCACTCTTTGCAGTCTGATCTACTTGAATCTAAATTCTTGTTGACTCGTGATAACCACACAAACCTGGTGATTAGAATTGTTCCAGGGGCAGTGGGTTTTACGTACTTAACCTTTAACGAAGGTGACACAGTACCGATTGCATACAAGTCACATCTTTACACTTCAGCGGAGTTGCGCTTTTCCTCTGTGGAGAAAGTTTTGACTGCAGTGCAAATGGCGATTCTGAAGGAACGCGCACTGGCACAGGGAAAACGCATTTTGGTGGTAACACCATATCCTGCCCTTGAGGCAGTGACGAAGGCAAGTGTACCGAACTCTAAGGCTTTGCACCCCTGTTGGATACAATGGGCTACATCTCTGACGTCCCCGATGTCACTTTTATCTTTGATTCCTCTCTTCAGACGCAGGAGTTCTTACAGTATGAATTTGTTCATCCTCCTCCTCTGTCTTTGCTGCCGCTTTAGGAGTACGAATGCATTATATATACCGATGGTTCGGCACAACCGGCCACGGTTTCAAAGCATGCTTATTCAGCAGCGTGTTCTATTGTTGCAGGTACTATGGTGAACGGTGAGTTCAAATCGACTGTAGGGCATACACAGGCACTAGGAGACAGTACTGCACAATTGGCCGAGCTGCGTGCTTTGGTGCTCGCACTTGAGTTCGCGAATCCAGACGTGACGACTCTTATTGTATGCGATTCTTACTACTGTGTTCAATCTTTCAATGCCGACCTATTCTTTTGGTCGCAAAGCGACTATAGAGATGCAAAAGGCAGCACAATTAAGCATAAGTTGCTTTGGGTTCGAGTGGCAGATCTTAAACGTTTGCCTCTCACACAGGTGATTCACACCCTTGGCCACCAGCGTGTGGGCGCACACGCTGTCGGTAACGGTTTGGCAGATGAAGCTGCCAAATCAGCAGTAGCCACGTGCTCAGTAGCAGCAGTTACAAGATCCATGAATAAAATAGATAATTATATTTTGGCAGCTATTGCTGCAACAAAGGAAGGTGCTAATTACCCACGGGGTTTCCCTTCCAAGTACTCTTATCAGTTAAAGTCCCGAACAGGTTCCTTACGTAAGAATTCCAGACGTTGGTGATCGGCTGATTCCCAATGCGGACCGCAGACCTTCCTTGATAACGGCCGCACACGAAGGCTTGGCTTCGGCCCATGCTGGCGTATCTGCGACTGTTTCCATCTTGCAGCAGCGTTACTGGTGGCGTGGTTTATATAAACAGACCCGTACTTATGTGCTTTCTTGTGACATTTGTCAGCAAATTAAGCCTTCAACGGTTACACGACCACCACAAACACAGCTCTGCATTTCTAACAGACCTTTTGGGTGTGTTTACCTGGATCACTGCGGTCCTTTTTCTTCTGACACTGCATATAAGTACATCTTAGTTGCGGTAGACTCGTGCACACGTTTCATCTGGGTTTGGCCACAACGGAGTGCTGACGCTCGAAATGTCATAAGGGATTTGCGTGTCTTTGTGGGAATCTTTGCCTGTGGCACCGTCCATTCCGACCAAGGTCCGGCGTTCGCCTCTAAGGCGTACAAGGACGCAATGGGGTCACTGGGGGTGCGGGTGCAATTTTCATCTCCATTTCGGCCTGAGGGCAATTCGATTGTTGAACGAATGAACCGTGACTTAAAGCAATCCTTGACAGCTAGAGTCTTAGGTACTGGCAGGAACTGGCTGGCCCACTTGTATAGCGTACAACGTGCACTTAATAATCTCCCTAGAAGATCTCTGGGTGGGCGGACCCCATACGGAATGCTCTTTGGCATCCAAATGTTTGTGCCAGACCTTGATGGTCTAGACATAGCGGCGAGTGCCGCAATCTTTGATGTAGATAACCATTCTACTATGTTGCAGGACTTACAAGAAGCCCGTGACAAACTTGCAAACAAACATTTACCTTCAGCCACAGACGCTGCGCTGCAGATTCCAGTTGCCGGCTGGCTTCCGAAGGTTGGAGATCTGGTCCGAGAGAAGGTGGAGAACAAAAAAGAATTTGGCCCCTCTTATCGTGCAACGGTTCCAGTCCTTGGCTTGAAGGGTACTCGTACAGTCATCTTACCACCGCTTCCTGGTCGCAAAGATAACAGATACATCTCAGTGGACAATGTCAAGCTACAACATTTGGCCGATCCTGAATAGTGTAACACCAGCTGTCTCTTGTCCAGCCATTTCTAGGACTCATGTTTGTAGCCCTCCAGCCCACACGGTCACTGATGTTGCCATTGAGATGGTAGATTTGCCTGATCACCTGCTCGACTACCCGGAATCCCCCTGCAATGAGGAGACCAAGTACACATACCCTGCAAACGAGTCGGTGGCTCACCTACCAACAACGCCACTGAGCCCAACCCGTTATTCCTTTGATTCGGCTTCCACCTCATCACTTATCCCGTCCCGCTTCAGTGTTTTTGTCTCCTGGTTCAGAGACAATTTTTTGGTCCCACCATGGACATACATCTGGTTGGTACTGTTTCTGATTTTCCTCTTCATGTCCATTGGATTTGTGACAGGTTTTTTCTTGCTCATTAATGGTCACTATTTACCAAAACGCTCTGCAGTGAACTGTGTTGCTGGAACTTTGGCTCCGCATTCTTCTTCTCACATCATGAAGCGTGACCACACATTTGTGAACATTTCAGCTTTCCCAGTCCCTGATGGCATCGTATGGGATGCGGTAAACTTCCAAATTCATGGACCCACCGAAATTATTAATGTACCAAATGTCCTTCGTGTTTCAATGGGTGATGTCGTTAAAAGTAATATTCATTCTGATGATTGGGATGTGCATGCCGTTGAATCGTTATTCACAGATTTGAAATATTATGCTGCTTTTAATGCTGAAGATCTGTATTTATATTCTGCTAGTTATGCTGACTTATATTGTTACCAGCATTGGGGCAACCACTTTCTCCATAAACCAAGTACACTTAGGGGTACTTTTAATTACACACAATGGGAACATTGTCCAGCCCCTTTGCCAGGTAGCTCCCACACACTTAAAAGTAAGTTTACTTATTTTACAGACTTTGATAGATCAAACCCTGGGTCCTAATATTTTAAATTGAACACTTCGTCCACTCAGAAGATCATGTTGACTCACACCAAATTGCTATATTCAGGTTCTTTTTTGACCGCATTAGCGGTGGGTGGTTATGAACACTGGCAGGACACCATTGACTTAAAATCTATTTGGGGCACCAAATCATGGCAGGTACAAGGCACGGAAGCCTTGCACCGTGCTTGCCTAATCCCGGCCCAAATTTTATTTTTAAATCATACTATCTATCAAACGACCTGTTGGGGTTTGGTTACTTCAAAACAATTGAATGCACCCTCCATTCCCGTATTGTCTTCCACTCCCAACGTGAGCTTGCATTTCAATATTTCCCTTGCCAATTTGCAAGCTTTGTTTCAAAACAATTCGTTTAATGTTTCTACGTTTGTTCAGTCACCCTGGTTGGCTTGGCCCATAGCATCAAATGCCTGCCAACTGCGTTTTCACGACTCAGCTCCTGGTTACGAACAGGATAGGCCCGATCCGAGGTTTTCTGACTCTCGTGCAGTTACAACATATTCTGTTGGTAAATTGTGTAAACAGTGGTTGCAGCACTCTTCATTAGATTCTGTAAAACAACATTTATCCCTCCTATCAGGCAACATTGATCTGTCCGATTTTATTCTGGGGCCTCGTGGCCCTCGACCTAAGAGATTCATTTATGAAACTTACAATGAACTCTGGAAGCTTTCGCAAATGGAAGCTGCTTCCCGTCTTCGGGAAATCGATCAAGCAAATTTAGAAAAGGTGCTTGCTGTTGTTGAAAATAGTATCAATACCCTGTCTTCCCGCATTTACACATTAGAGAATATTGGGGCATATTAGCAAGACCCACGTTAAAATTATCGCCGTTTTAGCGGCAGGAAACTGCCGCTAAAGCGGCGATAATGGGCTTGATAATATGGCCTTGAGAATTCCAATAGAAGCCCAGGTTAGATGTCCTGCACATCTAACCTGGGCTTCTATTGGAATTCTATAACGCATATTAGCAAGCCCATTATCGCCGTTTTAGCGGCAGTTTCCTGCCGCTAAAACGGCGATAATTTTAACGTGGGTCTTGCTAATATGCCCCATTGTTTCCTCTGTTGTTGATATTGTTCAAGATGATGTTTCTGTGTTATATCATGGTCAGAATCAATTGCGTTCAGTAATACAGTTTGCATGGACTTTGCAAACACTTAAAATGGGTAAAGTTCCTTGGCATTTTCTGAACACCTCTGCCTTGTTCTTGCCGTTTAATTTAACTGAGAAGCAGCAATTCATGTCCATGAAAGATGCAACATACACTCTCTTACATATCGAAAAAATAGAGCCCTTACCATTCTCTGTGGCGGAATTGGATTCTGCAGTATGGCTAGTTCACGGGGTTATCGCTTTGCCTTTTTCTTGTTGGCCGTTTTCAGCCTTTAGGCAGTGCCTTCTTGCATGAACTTTGGTCCCTACCTTTCCTATACAGATGCCTTAGGGACGGAAAAGAGGTTTTCCTCACGGGAGAGTCATGCGATTCTACTGTGGGTCATTCCCTGATTTGTAAGAACATTAAATTGCACGGGGCTTGTAATGTTTCGGCTCCGAATCTTGCTTGTGTTTTAAAGGGTATTCCTGCTCCTGCTATTTCACCTACTTTCACTGTGCTTGCAAATGGTAGCTATCTCCTTCTGAATAATCAGGACTGCTGTGGGATGCTGGCCGGCATCCCATATATTGTAACAGTTTCCCACCGGGTTGTGTGCTGCAGAAATGTGCTTTTTCCTCCCCCGCACGACATAATAGATAGTTCCATTTGGCCTTCCATTCTGACTTTGAAGGCGGATTTCAATAAATTGAGCAGAATAAAGGCGATTTATTGAACCAGGAGGTTATGCTCACATCCGCATGGGAGACATTTATCCTCCAGGTGGCTAGTACCCACAGTGAGATACAGGCCCTTTTGAACACAAACCTCCCACAGCATTTCGGTGAGCTAATTCACCGTGTTTTCAATGCGTCTAGAACCGAAGGTCTTGTGCACTTTTTTAAAGTTGTGGGATCTGGCCTTGTGACCTCCTTTCAAACTATATTTGGTGTAATACCGGCTTCTATTCATTCTATTTTTTCCAGCGTCTTTGGCGGCTTTCCGTTGCTCCTCGCCTTAGCGGCTGGGATATTGCTTTTGGTCTGCTTGCTACGCAATGGCTGCACTTCCTGGGGGCCTCCTCGACCAAGGTCGACTTCGGATGCTCCGTGAGCGCATGCTCATCAGCTTCGGCGTCTTACCGCTGGCGACACTTGGTGTGTCCTACAGACTTTCTTTTCGCTATGCGTATTTCACTTGCGTGCAACCTGTGATGTCATGCTTACGATGTCCTTTCTCTTGGTCATTGGATGTTTGCCTCTCCAATACGTCTCTGACGGACCCGGAGTTTGGCCAGTTGATGGGCCCCTTAGTGGCCCATGAACGGGACTGTTCCGGCGCAGAATTGATGGCGGTTGCGGCCGCACTTGGTATTTTGGCTCAATGGGATATCTGGGCGGCTGCTGAGGATCTCCTACAACGTAGTTACATAGAGTATCACGCAAGTTGTCCCGCAATGCTGATCGCTGCTCCCTCTTGTGAGGAACATGAGTGCAGTTTTGATTTGTTGAACTGGATGACGTCTCTTTTTTCAGACGATTCCAACGATGTCCTCTTGGAAGGTGTGGCGGTTTTGCACACGTTACTTTGTGACTTTGTTTTTCCAGCCTCTGCTTGTGCCCGGCTATATTAAAACTGACTGCCTTTTTGCCTTTCACCTTTTCTCCTGTTCCCTGTGGGTTTCGTCTGCACAACATGTACAAGGTCGAAAAACAACGTCCCTTGTTCTTGCTGATCTGGCCAGCCCCTCGCACTTAGACATAACACTAGGTACAGCTGCACTGGAGAAATTTGTGTGCTTTTAATATTGTGATCTCGCTGTTTGTGGCACTCGGAGAAAAACCTTTCCAGAGAGAAGAGCTGTTCTTGTCTGATGATGTAAACCTTGCATCTAGAGATTGAGGTATGAGGGTCCGCATGACAAAGCCCAGAGCTCTTCTATTTTTATAATAAACTAGTTAATGGCACAGGGAGGGTGGTAAGGCCATTTAGCCCTATATCCACTGCTTTATGAAATGCTTTCCCCGTTTGTATTCTATGGAATTGTAACTATGCTTATTATTTTATCATTATGCATTATGCTGATAGTACTGGCACGTGTACTGTATCTTAGAGCACGATAGTTGGAATAAACATTTTAAACTATACAGTGTCTCTTATTACGCACGTTGTGGACAAGTATGAGTGAGTTATGAAAAGGTGTTCTTGCTCCTGCGAGTCCAGAGAGAGAGAGACCGTGTTCTGGGTTGTCTAATCATTGGTAGCTTCGCTGCTAATGAGACACTAAGGCTAGTCGGATTGGGATTGTGGGTACTAAGGTGCATGGTTGGTTCACCACTATACTCCGAGGTCCTATTATCCTGTGCATAGCTCTGTGTATGTGCAGAATCCCTACAACAGTCTGATTCCTTATACTCTTTCCAATAGATATCTTTCTCCTTTTTAGGTCTCGCCTACGCAGCGCGCATGCGCTGCATAGGCAAAAAGACCTTTTGCAATCGATTCGGCTTTTCAGCCAAAAACGTGCACGCGTTCCATTGCCTTCAATGGCAACGCGTGCACGTTTGGCGATTCACTTGCGGGAGCGAGCAGCTGGTGCCATATGGTAGCAATTATCGCTCCTGGCGCCGCTCACTCCCGCAAGGGAATCGCACTCCCCCACCCCTCCACCCGGAGTACTGTTTCACTTTCGCGGTGCGGGGCCGCACTTGTGTTTCAGTGCTTGTTTAATAATGATGTAGCCCACGCCAAGGCTTGAACCCTGTTCTCTAGCTCCAAAGTCGGCTTCAGCAGCATCGCACAGCCTGCCATCTGGATTGTGTCAGGTTACAAATGCTTTCACTTCTGTTTAGTGAAAACGTCCTAGTCAAACACGAACACTCCACAGTAATGTGATAGGCACAGGCCGTGTACAGCTTTGTACTTACAGTGCGTGAAGAAATGTCACAACAAAGGTATCAACTTTCTGCACACGCAGCCTGCAAAGATGGTAGCTGCTGTGCAGTGGAGCCCAGAGAGAGAACCCAACAACAATGAGAGCTAATGTCACCCACGGAGGGACAGTCGCGAAGACCACCCAGACGATCAGAGGCATGAAAGGTAAAGAGGTTGTGCAACCTGGCAGTCACCCCAAGAACCACAGGCAGGATGTTTTCAGAAAGGCCTTCAGCGTTGCTCCATGCTTTCTATCAATCAAAATAACTAAGCTGCTCTGGCAAATAATTAAAAACGTATGATTTTTTAATACAACGGAGGAACACACTTTGATTCAGGGGAGACTATTCGGGTAGGGTGGCCAAAACGGGAAATGGGATTGATTGCATGTCTGCTTAGTACACACAGAGTGCCACCGAGAGGTATGTAGGTGGGAAAAATGAACTGACAAAACACATGATCATCGTGGCTCCAACTCCTCTAATCCCCATTAGGAAAAAAATATCAGCTTTGAACAGGGAACTTGCAGGGCAAACTATTAGGTACTAGTATGTACCTTCTTGCTCTGGAGAGCCGCAGCTTTCCAGTGGACCCTGTGGCTTCTGAGCCAGGCTGCAGGACTGCTGTGAGACTTCAGAACCTCAAGATCAGCGATGGATTGAAGCTGATACTGCCCCCTTCCCCGAACAAAAACAAACCATCGAAAATGAGCCGTTCTTGCCCACGTGACTGTGTAGCTTGATGATTAAGGCGTCTAACTACCAATCAGAAGATTGGTGGTTCGAGTCCCTCCGTCGTCAGGTTCCATTTTAGCAATTGCAGAAAGTATATTTTATGAACTCTAGAGTCCTGCTCCACATTTCAACGTTTTTAAACATATGCAGGATGCTGCTAAAGAGGTGGTGATTCTAACAAATGTAGACACCTTCAACTTCTGGCCAAGTTAATGTTCCCACATGGGCTCTTATAGCTGTGGGCAATAAAGTCTTTCAGTCTGCGCCTTTATTTTTAAAAAATGTTAATGAGAGCTAATTACTGTGATGCTGCTTCAGCACCTTGAAGGCCCTCTCCACCATCTCATCTCTTAACTTTCTAACCCTCAATTGCCTCCAAGAAAAAAAGCATTTACAATGCAATAGGTCTCGCATTTGCGAAATTTAAGGTATTGGCATTGAAAATGACAATGCCTTTTATTTATCTGTTTTAAAAACAACACATAAATAAAAGGCATTATCATTTACAATGCCAATAGCTCAAAACTCCAGCAAATGCAATTTGTTTGTTGCAGTTCATCACATATAGTCCAATAATTGCTCACAGAGTCAAAATGATCCTTTGGTTAAAACTATATTTGCAATGTCATTTCTTTATCTATTTTCAAAACTAACACATAGATAAAAACTTTACCATTTACAATTCCAATAGCTCTAACTTTTGCAAATGCGAGACCTATTGCATTGTAAATGCTTGTTGTGTTTGCCTCCTACTCTTGCACAGTCTCTCGCTCATGGGCTCCTGCTCTTGAGCTTTGTCATTGTTCAGCTGTTGATCTTACTTTCTCTATTCTTTCTGCCCCTCACTTCTATTTTTCAAACTACTTTGTTCTTTTCCTGTCAGTTCCAGTCTATATTTGTATTTTCCTGCCTTTTCCTTTTCCTTTTTGTTTCTTCCTCATCTTGCATTTGTTGGTTATTACCCACTTTCTGACAGCCGCGGTCCGTGCAGGTAAGATCGGCGGCGCCCGGTGGGGGCAATTTCGACATACGACCACAAGGGAAAATTAATTATTTATTTAATTTTCCCTCGCGGTCGTATGTTGAAATACCCTCCCACCGGGCCCCACCGCTCTTACCTGCACGGACCGATGCTGCTTTCTGATATCTCTTTTGCTTTTCCATTTTGTATCACCTGCTTTCTTTTTCATGTGTTACCCCCATCCATTTTATTCTCTCCCTTTTAGATGTTTTCCAATTTTTTTCTTTCCTCTACCTTTTTATTTCTAGCCCCTTTCGTATTCTCACCCTTTGCTTCCACTTCATTGTTCCTTCCCCTTTGCTGTCCATTTGCTACTCTCTCCTTTCTTAACTTTTATTTACTTAGTCTTTCTCTGTCACCCTGCCAAGTCCTAACTCCCCTATATGCCTACATCCTTCGTTCTGTCAGACCTGTCTCACCACTGGATTATTTAGGGCCCTTTGCCTAAGTGCATATAATTCTTTTCAACATTTGCAATATATGCAAAAACTAAATAAACAATACAGCTAGTTTCTTACTCAAAGAGCAGGTACAAGTTTCTCACAGTTTCAAGTAGTTGATTATAGGTAGCAGCAGTGTTACCTTCACCCATACACCTACAGCAGGTACTACACACTGCGAAGGAGAGCAAGATTTCCTCATGCAGCTTATGCAAAAGCAGCACTAGAGTAGATTTTCTTCACTCAGAAGGGGAATAGCATAGAGGGATGCACTGCAAGCTTCCCTGATGGTACACAGGCATACCAGAGGCTGTTGCAGAGCTCAAAGAACAGGTTATTCAAGATCAACAGCAGTGCAAAACTTCCTCGCAGGGCATTACAAGAGAAACCTCCATAGCAAAACAGGACCAGCATGGGCATCAGTTGTGAAAGCCTCTCTCGCACTAAACATGAAAAATATGAGCAGCAGCTGTAGAGGTCTTCCTCATGAAATAGATACCAAACCAGAAACAGGAGTGCTGCAGACATCTATCACAAAAGCGAAACACCACGGAAAACAAGGAGCAAAGACAGCCACCTTCACAAGATGTATTGTATAGACAGCAGCTGTCCAAGCACCCTTTACCGAAACACCTAGAATGCCACATCAGCAGAGCACTAATGGCTGGTTAGCAACGGTGCTCTAGCACAGCTGAAGGGCACTGGGGCCTCTGGATCCTTCAAAAAGAAGAAGACGCAGCTGATGGGCAAGAAGACGACCAAGAAGACTGCAAACAAGGGCACAAAGCCAACAGTCAAGAAAGCTGTTGATACTGCCACAAAGCTCAGAAATTCTGCCATGGAGGTCAAGAAGAGCCTGAAGAAGGTAAAGAAGCCAGTGGCACCAAAGAGTCCCAAGAAGCCCAAAGCTACCCAGCCAGAAGCCCAGTGAAAGCCAAGGCTGTGAGGCCGGAAGCAGCCAAGAAAAGTCCAGCCACCGACCTCAAGAACTTCAGACCGATCTCCTTACTTCCGTACCCGGAGAAAGTCATTGAAAAAGCAGTCAACAGCCAACTCGCCTCCTTCATTGATGAATACAGCATTCTCGACTCCTCCCAATCTGGCTTCAGGAAGAACCACAGCACCAAAACCGCCCTTATCGCCGCGACAGACGACATCCGCTCCCTCCTCGACAGAGGAGAGACTGTGGCCCTCATTCTCCTGGACCTCTCCGCAGCCTTCGACACAGTCTCACACCACACCCTAACTTGCAGACTCCACGATGCAGGAATCTGGAACAAAGCCCTTGAATGGATCCGTTCATTCCTCTCAGGCAGAACGCAGCAAGTCAGGCTCCCTCCCTTCCTCCAGGATCCCACACCAACCACCTGCAGAGGCCCCCAAGGTTCCTCCATCAGCCCCACCTGTTCAACGTCTACATGGCCTCGCTCGCAATCCATCATCAGATCACACGGACTCAACATCGTATCGTACGCAGACGACACTCACCTCATCCTCTCCCTAACCAACGAACCCAACATGTCCAAACACAACTTTCAAGAAGGAATGGAGGCAGTAGCCAGGTGGATGAAGAAACGCTGCCTACAACTTAACATGGACAAAACCGAAGTACTCATCATAGGCCCACACCCCGACGCCTGGAACAACACCTGGTGACCCCCCCCTTGGGTACCCACCCCCACCCATGGGCCACGCATGCAACCTCAGAATCATCCTGGACTCCGAACTCAAAATGGACCGTCAAATCAATGCCGTCACCACATCCTGTTTCCACGCCCTCCGTCTCCTACGAAAGACCTTCAACTTGATTCCCCTCGAACACAGGAAAACCGACACTCACGTCCTCATCTGCAGCAGACTGGACTACGGTAACGCACTCTATGCCGGGATCAACAACAACCACACCCACGGACTCCAGAACGTCCAGATGGCCGCCGCCAGACTAGTCCTCAACCTACCTCGCCACTGCCACATCTCCCAACACCTGTGGGCACTACACTGGCTCCTCGTCGTGAAGAGAATCACCTTCAAGCTTCTCACCCATGCCCACAAAGCCCTCCACAACTCCGGTCCCGCCTATATGAACCACGCCTCTCGTTCCACGCACTCCAAAGATCCCTCCACTCAGCCCAGCTCTCGCTTGTTTCGGTGCCCCGCATCAAGAAGACCAGAACAGGAGGCCGTTCCTTCTCCTTCCTCGAGGCCAAGGCATGGAACACCCTCCCTTTCCTTCTCCTTCTCCACCTCCGCCAGACACCAACACTCTCCAAGTTCCTGAAGGACCTCAAGACCTGGCTCTTCGGCGAATCAGCGTGAACCCCCAGGAGCTGCGTGCCCCCCGTCCACCCCAGCACCTTGAGATCCTTTTGGGTGAGTAGTTGCGCTTAACAAACCCCTGATTGATTGATTGAGTGAATCCAAAGGCAGCAACTATAAAAGCAAGCATATGTGACAAAACAGAATACATGATGTGAATGGATAGGGGTGCACAGATAACAAGTGGCAACATGTCACATGTGGCCTATTAGACCTGACAGCCTTAGTGTGGCCTTCTCCCAAGTTTTTGCCTGCCTCCCTCCCTCAATTTTTCTGCACTCTTTTTTACTGGTTTTAGGACTCTGAGCACCTTACCATTGCTAACCAGCGCTAAAGTGCATGTGCTGTCTCACTTAAAGATGTTATGACTGACTTACACCTGTTCTTTATATTTAATTTACCTGTAAGTCCCTTGTAAAGTGGTATACCATATACTCAGGGCCTGTAAATTAAATGCTACTAGTGGGCCTGAAGCACTGATTGTGTCACCCACACAAGTAGCCTTTCAAACCTGTCTCAGGCCTGCCATTGTAGGGCATGTGTGTGCAGTTTACAGCCAATCCTACTTGGCATTTAAAACTACTTGCCAAGCCTTAAACTCCCCTTTTATTACATATCAGTCACCCTTAACTAAGGCCCTTGGTATCCCGAAGGGCAGGGTGCTATGTAAGTAAAAGGTAGGACATGTACTTTTATGTTTTACATGTCCTGGTAGTGACAAACAGCCTATATTGTTTTTCACTACTGTGAGGCCTACTCCTCTCATAGGCTAGCATTCGGAATTCCTTAATATACTTTTTAGCTGTTATTACTGATCGGAGAGGACTAGCTTTTTCATGTTTCATATGTTTCTTTAATGGTGAATTTAGATTTAACATTACTGTTTTTGAAATGCCTCTTTTAGAAAGTGGCCATTTCTCTGCTCTTAGCTCTTTTGTGCCTTATAGCCTGTCTCCAATACACGTCTGGGTTGGTTGACAGCTACACATAGTGCAT
The DNA here is from genome assembly GCA_963921515.1 of Calotriton arnoldi. Classification (NCBI taxonomy): domain Eukaryota; kingdom Metazoa; phylum Chordata; class Amphibia; order Caudata; family Salamandridae; genus Calotriton; species Calotriton arnoldi. The sequence continues at coordinate 32,496 of CAWUFW010016620.1, read as the reverse complement.
TCCCTCTAGACAGCTGCAAACACAGGACGGTGAGGCTCATCTGCATTCTGAGCACTCATCTGCATTCTTATGGGTCTTCCCAGGCAGGGAGGAATGGGAGGGGCTGACACACTTCAATAGGTAGTGTCCTGTCTACACACAAAGCACTGATTTACCGCCCAGGAATGGGCTGAAAGAGGTTGTGTGCATTTCAGAGGCCAGCCTTTGATGTCATCTCCACTTCAAAGGCACTTTGGGTATACTTACTGGCTCCTTGACCCACACAAATTAGACACTTCTGGACCACCAACTGGACTCTGTCAGAAGAACTGCTGTCCTGCTCAAAGGACTCAGCTGGACTGCTGATCTTGAGGGCCTGCTTTTCTGCTTGTTGTCTTGCTACTCTCTGACTCTGCTGAAAGAGAACTGGGCTCTGCCTTCTTCCAAGTAATCTCCAAGGACTTGTCGGATTGCCTCCTGTGGCTTGAGACTCAGATAAATCAAAGTCATTACTCCTGCTCCTGTTCCTGACTCACTGGAAGTGGCCCAGGTTCTTGCAAAATGGATTTCAATGCATCTCCTGTCTGCGTGTAGCAGAACTGGTGCATCGACCCGGTTGCAGGATAAAAATCGGCGCATCGCTTCAGAACCAGCACTTTCCCTCCATAGATCGACGCATCGGACAGCATATAGCACAGCTGCAGATTAATGAGATCGACACATCCCATGGACTGCGTGGCAGAAACCAGTGCATCGCTCGATGCCTCTCGACTCTGGCACCCATCTTCGGAACTGATGCATCGCCTTCACTGTGTGGAGAAGATCTATGCATCTGGGCCTGCATGGGGCCTGTATTATGTATCAATGGGGTAACCCGAAATGCTACCAGACCCGGGTAGAAATAGCAGTATAGTAAACAAATGGTCACAGTAGCAACACTTTTATGCAATTTATTTTCAAAGCATTATAATGCTTTGAAAATAAATTGCATGAAATGCAGGGTATGCTTAAATTGACGTTGTGAATGTCATTTATTCCTTTTCTAAAAAGTGTTGCTACTGTGACCATTTGTTTACTATACTGCATGGGGCCTGTAGCCAGCCAGTGCTCTATCGCAGTCGGCCCAAACATTGACTTTTCTCCGGTCCAGCGAGACCCAAAGTAACCTTTTAGCACTTCTTCCTTCTATGAGCTTTCCTGCATTTCTTTCCTCAAAAATAAGTCCCAACTTCTACACATTGGATATTTGTTGTTTTGGTCTTATTTTATTCTATTTTTCTAAACTGTTCTGGAGTTTTTTGTGGTGTTTTCACTGTATTATTGTTTGAGCTGTTGCACAAATATTTTACAGATTGCCGTCTAGGTTAGGTTTGCCTGCTCTGTGCCAAGCTATCAGAGGGTGAGCACAGGATAATTTATGATTGTGTTGTGACATACCCTGACTAGGATTTTGGTCCCTACTTGGACAGGGTGCATACCTCTGCCAACTAGTGATCCAATTTCTAACATGGCCCCTTCAGTCATTACTGGCTTTTTATCCAAAAGCACTGTACAAAGAGGGATTTCTAACCCATGCTAGAAAGCTAAACACAAAATTACAAGCACCTGAATGCACAGTGATGATGGATAAAAAGCTAGAACTAACTGGGGGTTTATCATATGATGGCGTGATGGTATAGGTGTGTGTGCAAATGTACACACCACTGCGTGTTTGTAAGTCACTCTGTCAAATGTGCTAAGAACTAATCCTAAAATATGATGAAATATACACTTTCAGAGTGCCATCATATGGATTTGGTGTTAGTACTTAAGAAGCATATTTTTAATCTGGTAGTCATGCTTTGAGAGTTATAATATATTGGTTTCTGAGAAACCTGCAGGATCAAATATGCTTTTCATTTTACTCATGGGTGGAAGAAATTTGGTAACTGGTTGATGGGGCGAAACCCTACTCAAGCAGCAACCACAATGCTTGTCAGGGTGAAGCCACAAGCAAATACCAACCGTCTGGTAGCTTGGCATAGAGCAGTCAGGCTTAACTTAGAGACAATGTGTAAAGTATGTATGTAGCACTTCAAACAGTAACAAAGTGAAAGCACAACACAAGAAGCATTCTACATCAAACTAGAAAAATAGAATTAACTTTAGTAAATAAAAAACAGACTAAAACAACAAAAATCTAATCAGTAGAACTGAAGATATGCACGTTTAAATATTTCAGTGAAAATAGTGCCAAAAAGCACAAAGCACCCACTGTGGGTATAGGGTCACACCGGACACAAGTCACAAGTTCAAGCCAACCATGATGGAGGGCAAGCTGGCTACAAGGACCCAGCTAGGCCCACTGAACTAGAGTACCTTAAATCCTGGTTGCGGAGAGTTGCGAGGTTCCGCGCCGAGGATGCGTTGCACAGCCGCAGCGATGAGAGGTCCAGGTCGGAGGTGGACTGCATAACATTGGTTCCGGGGAGCTGCGAGGCTGCGATGCAAGGTCCTGTGTCATCATCCAGGAGGCCGTCGATGAGGGGGTTTACAATGAAAAGTCCTGTGCCAAGGATACGTCATGCACCAGCTGGAGCCCAAGAAGCTGCAGGACCTGGGGGGGGGCTTGCAATGCGTAGTCCTGAGTCATCATCGAGGCTGCTGTTGAAGAGTGCTTCGGATGCAAGGACCTAGGTTGAGGAGGCCTTGCGCAATGGTGGTTCTGATTTGGGCTACGAGGGTGACGTGCACTCCTTGCGACAGGAAAGTCCAAGCAACAGAAGCGACGTGCCATTTATGCTCGGAGTTATGCCGTACAGCAGAAGGGATACATTGGTTCTGATGGATTCACATATGGGCTGGGAGAGCCCATCTAGGCCCACTTCCAATGGTCCAGGAGTGGAGTGGCACCATCTGGCAGAATAGGACTCACAGTTGCAGTATCCAGGTGCTGGTTACAAGAGACTAGCCCTTGGAGTCCCTCTTGTGGTCCTGGGTACAGGTTGCAGGTTCCAGTCCTTCTCACCCAGGCAAGAGGGCAGCAGGTCAGCCCAGCAGGTCAGTACAATAAGGCAGCTGTCCAGGAGAGTGGCAGTCCTTTCAGCAGCACAGCACTCCTTCGTCCAGGCAGAGTCTTCCACAGGTGCAGAAGCGTACTGAGGAGTTGGGTTCTGAGGCCCAATATTTATACCTGGTGCCACCCTCCTGAGGTGTTAGGCATCCCCTTCCTCTTTGTTCTGTCACAAAACACCAGTGTCAAACCCTTTGAGATAGTGCTCAGGCAGAGACTTTGTGATGTGCAAGAGTGGTAGATGACAGCTCTTCCCCCTCGTTAACTCAGAGTGACCAATCCTGCAACATCTATCTTCCATTTGACTCACTGTCTGACAGCAAATACACAAAGGCCAACTGACAGCTTCACATAGTCATGTGACCCAGGAACAGGCTGCAGGCACTAAGTGCTTAGGACAAGAAAAGATCAACTTTCTAAAAGTGACATTTTTAAGAATGGTGATTAGAAATCTGACTTTACCATTAAAGCAGTCTTTTAATTCTAATTCTATAGACACCAAACTTGACCGGTCTCCCTGCTCCCAATTGAATGTTATCACTTATTAAATGCAATAGGGTAACCCAATGTTATCCTATGGGAGAGGTAGGCCTTCCAGTAGTGAAAAACAAATGTGGGAGTTTTTCTCATGTCTACAGGACATGTAAAACTTAAAAGTACATGTCCAACTTTTTAAACAGATTTGCACCCTACCCTCTGAACTGTTCAGGGCCTTCCCTAGGATGTCTTGTATATATTATAAAGGGAGGTTTGGGCATGGCAAAAGGTTTGTTTTGCCAGGTCGAAATGGCAGTTTAAAAACTGCACACACAGGCGGCAATGTGAGGCCTGATACATGTTTAGTATTTGGTTGGCACAAGCAATGCTGGAGGCCCACTAGTAGCATCTAATTTACAGGCCCTGGTCACACGTAGCACCACTTTATTAAGGACTCACAAGCAAATTAAATATGCCAATTGGGTGTGAGCCAATTCTACCATGTTTAAAGGAGAGAGCAGAAGCCCTTTAGCAATGGTTAGCAGTGGTAAAGTGCGCAGAGTACCAAGGGCAACAAAAATGTGTCCTGAAAAAAAGAGTGTGAAGGCAAGAAGTATGCAGATAACCCTGTAGAAAGGGCCAAGTCCAGCAGGTGCAATTCATATTGTGCCTTGGTTCCCTTTCATTAAGATTTTATTGGCTTCTATATATTTTTTTCATCTCTTCAGGCCATTTAAATGAAAGATAAAAAGATAAAAAAATGTACAGTTTGGAGAGTTCATAGCCACTGGGTAAAGAGGTCAGCCAGGGGACTCTGCATCATCGAAAATGAGGTGGGAATGTGTCACTGGCACTGTGTCTCCATTTCTGAGTTCAGGGCAGGCCACACAAACACCCAATACTCTCTTTCACATGTGTGGTGCTCTGTGCGACAATCTTTGTTGTGTCGTCTTCAACCCCCTTCTCCAAGAATTCCTTCACAACCACCCTCTATCAGTGCTCCATAACTCTTCCATAACTCTGCCAAAACTCCTCTCTCAAACTGATTTAATTTCTTTTGAAGCACTAATTATACTAACATAGGGTTTCATAGCGCTGTACATTACAGAATCATACTGCATTCTTTGGTGCAACCGGTGCGATCATTTTCACCACAGATTCCTTCACTAACACCTTCCATCAGTGCCCCTCATCTCTCTAAAACCCCTCTCTCGCATTTATTTAATTTCTTTTATAACACTACTCATACCAATGTAGAGGCAAATTTACAAGCCCCTTGCGCCACTTTTGCGTCACTTTTCCCATGTTAAAAGTGACGCAAAAGTGGCGCAAGGGGCTTGTAAATCTGCCCCGTAGGATGTAAGAGCTTTACATCATAAGCAGATATTACACAGAGACAACCAATCCTACAAGAGTGTAAAACCAGTCAAAAGAAATGTTACATAGGACAGTGAGGGGCTAGGAGTCACATGACAACCATGCTGGTAGGCATTACATTGATAACGCCGATTCTTATCTAATTATCTATAAGAACCTTCTGGTCGCCAAGATCTTTTTACCTGTTGAATAGTGTAAAGGAGAGAATCTCATCAGGTTATATATCAGCATTCATTTTGTCTGAAAGGACCACTGACTCCGAATTCAAGTTTGAGAATTTATTATCGCCAAAAATAACTGAACGTGCAAGCACCTCAACACGAGGTTAAAGAAATAGATGGGCACTAATACAAATAATAATCTACGCAGGAATCTCATCCGACTCAGGATAAGGAGAATAGAAAGTTCTAGAAGGATCAACCAGACTATGATTGCTCCAATTTCTAAGTTGCTCTTCATTGGACTAAACAAACTTAAAATCAATTGCTGTCCCTACACTAACGCTAAGTGACATCCCTGCATAACGATTTTCCCAGGCAAGAAAGAATAAAAGGTGTCAGCTGTGAAGACTTCCTAAGAAGTGCAATCACATAATATCTAAACTCAGCTCTGTCCTTCTCTCTGGTCTCCCCTACCTCTTCTCTGGCCTCCTCCCTCAGGGCACTATCCCTAATACAAAACCACAATACAATTGTACACGCCTTTGTCACGCCTCCTTGGCCAGGTCTTCTTTCTTGTGCTTTTCCATCGAAACGGTTACTTCAACCTGGACGGTTGCGATGACCTTGAGTCCCAGGCACCTTCTCCGCTGAAAGTATCATCCCTAAATTCCATTTCACTCCCCGTACCATGCCTCCCCTCTCTCTAGCTTTCGAAAACAAAGAGTTAGTCTTACTTACGAGACATGTGCCCTTGCACCTGCAACAAAAGATACTTTCAACAGAAACCTTCTACTGTGCAAATTAAATCTACCGTTTGTGCCCAGAGAGCCTTACCAAGAGAAACTTTTCTCGGCCTACAAAATAAGTTAACATAAAAATAAACCAGGCCTTCCCTAAGCATATATGTAGTCAGGCCTTTACATATAACTTTTAAACACACATCTTGCTTTTCCCTATAAGCATTTTCATTATGATTCATATGCAAACAATGAATTACATGTGCAACTTTAATATGGTGCACGTTTAAACTACTACAATTACATTACGCACGAACTAATTCCTCTATGCATTATTTTCACACAATTCAATAAGCATTACATTACATCGTTATCCTAACACCATTATGCTGCTGAGTTCACTTTCTCTCAGCGAACTATTCATTCTTTACTAAACATGCATGAGTATACAACTGAATATAAACAAATATATGTCTGAATACATGTGGGTGCGGCCTATCAGTGATTATGATGCACCCCTACAATTCACAAGAACATTTCGCTCTATCAGTTCCCCCCTTTGATGACTCCTGTCATCACATTTCATTCTACTCCCTCAGAGAAGGAACCGACCTAAACAGAACTTGTTGCCATCTTCCCTGATCTAAATTTCTCCATGCTCTTGAGCCTTTGATACTGACTGTCCTGCAGTCTTGCCAACCTCATGTCATTTTCCCTCAAAGCTCTCTTGACTCGGCCTGCTCGATACCACTTGTAGGCCTTAATCAAAATCCACAAACCAACCACACAAACCACCAAAATAAGGAGGGGTCTCAGAGAGTACCCAAGGAATCCCTTTCCTAGATTCGCAAACCAACCTCCCACTTGACCAAAACCCTTTCCGACCTTTTCCCAGGCCCCTTCTTCGGTCAAATCCGCTATCTTTGTGTGGATCGTAGTGATGTTACTTATATATTTCTCCAGATCCTTGCTACGGTCTGGTATATAAGTGCAGCACTCCTGAACCTTCAACATTTTACAGACTCCGCCCTCTTTTGCCAATAGGACATCCAAAGCAAGGCGATTCTGCAAAACCATTCCCCTTATCGACAACATCTCTCCTTCCACCAACACCAACGACTTTGCTGTATTCATCGAAAATTCATCCACCACAGTCGCTAACCTCCGGATCTTCACATCATTCAAGACTACTCCCAGACTAGGTATCATAGCTCCAAAGATATCCCCCACAACGATTCCTGCACTTGCAGCTCTTTTCGTTCTTGAATGCTCTCCACCTTCTAGAAGATCTAAATCTTCTGTATGGTAAATCTTTGGAAATATTATTGACAAATAACATGTTCCATACCAATTTGCAGGCAACCTCACATAAGCATTCTTCCCACATACGTAATACACCGTTGGTATCACTTGTACAGGACCTTGGAGAAAATCTTTTGCCACATCTGCCATGGTGAAAACGTGATCACAAGTACTCTGTCCCACTGCTACCTTCTCGTAGTAAGTCTGATAACGCCTTATACACAACTTACCCCTCTGCTCCTTATCTAACGCTATAGGACCATAGCTTCCCTTGGTCTTATGCAACTGCTCTTCCTCCGTCCAATCTGTCCTGTGATGCCCCAAGTCTCGGGAGTGAGTCAGCTTTCTATACCTATCCTCAACCTGATCTACAAACTTTCTCTCTACATCCGACATCAGACAAGTCAGATTGTGTCTGTGTGCGAATGCTGTATCCAATTCCAAACTCGGTATGAAGTACTTCCTCAGTCTGTCTTCGGTCTTATAATAGTCATACTTATTCAAATGCTTGTAAGCTGGGACTTCAGGAAGCACTGCGTCGAAATTGGAAAAGAAATACTCGAACTGATCTCTCTCATAAAATAAACTAAGCAAAAGACTACATGAAATACCATAAGTCAGTGGAAGATGGTGATACCTAATACCCTCGTCCACTGAAGTAGGCAACTGCATACACACATAACAATCTTTCGCATCCATCACATCAACATACTCATACAACAACTTAGCATATGCATTCAACTTAAAATCACCTTTAGATAAATCTACATGTAATCTACGACTTTCTTCTAATAGCAAAGCTCTATCAGCTGCCCTGTCTACCCCCTTCTGACTAGGTGTGATAGGTGTAGGTGTCCCTGTCACCTCCTCTACTTCTTGCTCGTGCGAACCAGTATATGAGACTACAACTACTATGATTATAGAAATTATTACACTACTTATAAGAATGCCTACAATCCACTTTGATCTACGATTGGGATCTCCCGGCTCCATGGTTTCGAAAGTTCTCAAAAGTCTTGGTTTTCGCAAAGAACCCTGAAAAAGTCTCTGTCCTTTAATTGTGACGTGCTAACCAGCTCGAGCAACCATGAAATCTCCGGACTTTCCCTTTCCGATCACAATCTTATTTACACAGTCCAGAAAAAGACTTCCCTAGTTTTCGTTCCTCTTCTGTGGAAAGTCCCTAAATTTATTCTTCTTCCACTCGGACCTAGGTTATCTTCTTCTTTTGGACTTTTATTTACAGTTTATAGTTGATCCACTATAAGATCCTCATTGAGCAATACCAGAACGTGATACAAAAGTTCAAGACGCAAAATCAGCACTTCATGTGAAAACGGCTCAACTCCAAAAGGCGGGAATTCGAGTCGATGCAGAACCAAGTTTCGGACTTCACTCAGAAGCGGGGGATTCGGAACCGTGAGGGTCAGTGTTCCTTCTATCTCGAGCCCTGGCATCAGCAGCACCACCTTCACCACCACATTCGGGCTCTGACGGACCACCTGCACTGACCTCAGCCTTCCCGTGCTCACCACCCCCTGCATCAAACACAGTGTAAGTCCACTCAGGGGTAGAGTATCTGCGACAAGGCACTCTTGTTCTCTTTGACCTTCGCAGACTGTCTTGTGCTTGGTCTTCGTCGCTTGCTTCCGTTTCAGATGCTTCGGACACTGGAGCAAGGTCTCTTTCAGGTGCTAACCTCAGGTTCAGTCGCCTCTGTCTTTCAGGCCAACTTTCTGCACTTCTGTTCGTTCGTCTGCCTTCCCCTTCTATACCCAGTGCACTACTTCCTCTTTCTGCTGAATCTAACTCTTCTCCGCCCACTGCACCGTTTCTGTCTTCGGTGTCTGAGTCAGGGTTCGAACTGTGGAAACTCCCTTCAGCTTGCTCTAGTGCACCACCAGCTGTGTCAGCGACCCTTACAGCTTGACTTGTCCTCCCATGTGGCCCTGCCACATCAGCTGGATTTTCATTTACGAGAGGAGCTGTTTCTTCCAAGGGTGCTGAAACTCTGCGGGTATGGGAAGCATGCACCCAGTTCGGCAATCCTCCACACTTCACTGCTGTGTTCGTGATAAGTATCACCTGATACGGGCCACGCCAGCGGGCATCCAAGCAACTCTTCCTCACGTGCTTCCGGACGAGCACCCAGTCACCGGGACACAAGTCGTGGCACAGATCACTCGAGGCTGGGACCACTGCTGCTTGCACCTGCTGGGATACAGAACGGACCACATCAGAGAGTCCTTTACAATAATCGAGAATCAAATCATCAGTGATGCTTATCAAGGCTGTAGCTGGTACTGCTGGCAATCTCATTGCCCTTCCCATTAATATCTCATGGGGGGACAACCCGGTCTTTCTGTCTGGGACACTTCGCATGCTCATCAGCACGAGCGGCAAAGCGTCGGGCCATTTCAGGGATGTTCAAGAACACATCTTTGCCATCCGGGCCTTCAAAGTTCCATTAACTTGTTCCATCATCCCAGAAGCCTCTGGTCTGTAACTACAGTGGAGTCTCTGGTCAATGTTCAATGCAGCACAAAGTAACTTCATGATTTCACTATGGAAGTGCCTTCCTCTATCTGATTCCAAAGAGGTCGGGATCCCGAATCTAGGGATGAGCTCCCTCAACAATAACTTAGCCACTGTGAGAGTGTCACACCTGCGTGTGGGGTAAGCCTCCACCCACCGTGAGAATACACATACTAGCACTAAAATGTACCTTAATCCATTGCACTTAGGCATCTCCACAAAGTCCAGCTGTATTCTATTGAAGGGCCCTCCTGACCTTCCAATGTGACTCAACGTAACTACAGTTCTCTTTCCACCATTCATCTGTTGACACGTAACACACCTCTGACATACCGTCTCAGCCATTGCTCGGAACCGTGGGTTATACCACGTCTGTCTAAACACTCTCATCATTGCGTCTCTACCCAGGTGTGCCTGTCCATGTGTCAGTCTTGCCATCGGACTCAGCAATTCCTCAGGTAACACGGCTCTCCCATCGTTGGATACCCACACATCCACATCTCCTTTCTCACAACCAGCTTTGATCCATCCCTCTCTCTCTTGGTTTGAAACTTCATCCTGCAATCGCTTAAGCTCTTCCCAAGTGTCTGCCATGGTCAACATTATGCTGAGCTCGGTTCCTTCTTGGCTCTCCCCTATCTCTCTTTCCGTGAATATGCATCCTTGTTCTGCACAGAAACGGGCGACTTCGTCCGCATAATTGTTTCCCAAGGATACAAAGTCCTCCCCCTTCCCATGGGCTGAACACTTTACCACAGCAATTTCTTTCGGATGTTGTAATGCATCTAACAATTGTCTTACATATTCTCCATTACGAATGGGTGAGCCAGATGATGTCAAAAATCCCCTCTGAGACCATAACTGGCCGAAGTCGTGCACCACGCCAAACCCATATTGGCTGTCTGTGTAAATCGTGATTCGAATTCGATCAGCGGCCAAACAGGCACGGGTCAAGGCAATGATCTCAGCTACCTGCGCGGAGCGTACTCCTTCTAGGCAAGCAGCCTCGACCACTCCTGAAATGGTACATACAGCAAACGCTGCTCTCAATTGCCCCACACTGTCTCTTAAGCATGAACCATCGACAAAGAAAATTTCATCTGGGTCGGCCAATGGTTCATCGACAATGTCAGGTCTCGGTTTGGTGCAAAGTTCGGTCACATCGAGACAATCATGGGCCGCACAATCTTCATCATCCGTGCTCGGTGTAGGCATCAATGTCGCAGGGTTCAAGACAGAGCACCTTTTCAGAGTCACATTCTCTGCGGCAAGTATGACTTGCTCGTACCTCGTTAACCTATTGTTCGTTAGGTGCTGTGTCTTGGTCCTGGTCATCAATAACTCAACCGAATGTGGCACATGTACAGTCAATGGATGTCCCATTACAATGCTTTCACATCTTTCAATGCTGACACCTGTTGCAGCAACGGATCTTAGACATCCGGGCAACGCAGAAGCTACTGGATCTAAAGTAGCTGAAAAATATGCCACTGGTCTACGGACACCTCCATGGTTCTGAGCTAACACTGCTAATGCACATCCTTCCCTCTCGTAACAAAACAATGAAAAGGCTTTGTTGTAATCAGGCATTCCCAGTGCCGGAGCCCTGCACAAATCCTCTCTCAGTTTCAGGAATGACATCAAGCACTCCTCGTCCCATGGTACCGGATCACTCACATCCTTGTGCGTAAGCCTCTGTAAAGGCTTTGCTCTCAAGGAAAAACTAGGAATCCACTGTCGACAATAGCCAACCATTCCCAGAAAAATCCTAACTTCTCTCTGTGTGGTGGGTACTGCCATGCTCATTATTGCCTCAATTCGATCGGGTGACACCTTCCTCTTGCCTTTTTCCAATCTGTGTCCCAAGTACTGTACCTCTTTCAAACAGTACTGCAGCTTGTTCGGGGACACCTTATGTCCGTTCTCTGCTAAGTGGTTCAACAGAGCTACAGTGTCAATTCTGCAAGCATCTTCTGTTTCTGAGGCAATGAGCAAGTCATCTATGTGTTGCACGAGAACTGAGTTCTGTGGCAACACGAGACTCTCAAGGTTCTTCTTCAAGATCTGGTTAAAGATCGATGGACTTTCTGTATACCCTTGAGGGATACGACACCATGTTAACACGCGATTTTCTAGCCTGAACGCAAAAAGAAATTGGCTTTCCTCGTGGAGCGGTATCGAAAAGAAGGCTTGACACAAATCGATAACCGTAAACCACTCGGCTTCACATGGGATCTGGAACAGTATTACTGAAGGATTCGGTACCACTGGACAACAAGGGACAACTATCGTGTTAACCTTTCGCAGGTCTTGCACGATCCTGTATTTCCCGCTCGGTTTCTGTAGTCCCATTATGGGCGAATTACAGGGGCTACCTCTGATCTCTTTCAAAATACCCTTCTCAATGAAAGTCTCGATCACAGGTCTTATTCCTGCAATCGTTTCTGGCGACAGGTTGTATTGAGGTGTTCTGGGGAAATCAACATTCTGTTTCACCTCAATCCGCACTGGTTCAACCCCTCTGATTAGACCTATTTCGTCGCCTGCGAAATCCCACACCACAGACGACACTGCGTCTCTCAGATCAGGTGGAAGTTCTTCCACCGTCACCATTGGGTACAGATCTATACACAGATGCTGATTGGTAATTTTAAAGTCAGCATCATCATCTCTCGTCTGGACCTCCACTCCCCGTGGTGTACAATAAATCGTGCAGTTCAACTTGCACAACAGATCTCTCCCCAAAAGGCAAACTGGACTCGTATCACACACTACAAACTGATGTCTAGTTTGGAAGGAACCTATCTTTACTAGGATCGGTTCTGTCAATGGGCTGCTTATTCTTTTGTTCGCTACTCCAACAACCTGGATTGATTGTCCCGAGAGGGGTAGGTTAGGGACTACTGCTGATCTTACAGTAGACCGGCACCAGTATCAACCAAAAGTGTGGCAGGATGACCCTCAATATCTGCCTCCACAAAAGGTCCTCTCTGGTCTACCTCCAAGACCGCTCCAAGTGTGCAGTCTTCCTCCCCTCTCAGGCACCGTCAGGATAAAGGGTCTGAGCTACTCTCGTCATAATCTTCGAACAGGGGCATCTGTTGGTACGTTCGTGTTCCTTGTGAAATCCGTGGAGCTTGGGGAACCTGGGCGTGAGAACTGTAAACCCCCCCTTTCATCGTTCTAGGCCTCGTCACTGTGTTAACTACCTCTTGCACGGGTGCCTGAGCCCCCTCTTCCTCTTCCTGTAACTGATTAGCTGGGTTCAAAGGACACTCGCGTTTCCAATGTCCGACCTGGCGACAAAGATGACACGCAGTGGTCTTCTTCAATGTGGCCACGTCCACTCCTGTCTTGGGGTCTACTGGTTTTCCCTTTCCCTGGCCTTGCCCATTCTGGTTTCCCTGGAAATTTCCTTGCTTTCTTCCTAAGGTCCCTCCACTAGGCTGACTCTGTGCTGTCTGCATCTGGACAAGCATCAATTTGTCTTTTAGCTTTCGATGTTTCGATTCCACCTCATCACTACAGTATCTCGCATGCCGCAAAATTTCATCTAGTGGCTTGTTCTGCCAGCAGATCAAATGGTGCTGTATCATGAGGCTGATTTCCATTCTCAGACCCAGTACAAACTTTGAGACAAACTGTCCCATATCCTTGGGGTCCAAGATATCTAGCCCACTATACTGTTTAAAAGCTTGCAGAAGTCTTTCATAATATTCATGCACCGTTTCTTTGGGTTCCTGTACAGTCCGATCTATCTTAACCCAATCTATATCCTGAGGTGAAATCTTCAGTTTCAACCATGTAATCACCTGCTCATACTTTTTCATAACTAGGGGTGATGGACCATTTGTAACCGCCTCTCTATCCGGTTCCGAAGTCGGCCACTCAATAGCGACTTTACAAGCTGTCCACAAATCTCCCGGTACCACTATGTCAAACAAAGTGTTCAAATCAATCCACAATACTTTTGAAATTTTCACAAACCGCTCAACCTGTTTGTACCACTCTACTGGTTTTTCCCTCAGCCGAGGAAAATCATTTGTAAATGCAGCCAAATCACCTCTATTCCACGGCACATGCACGTACCCTCCATTCTGTACTTCCCGTAAAGGAAAATTTCCAACGCCCGTCGCCCCCCCTCCTGGAGGCGGCGTTTCCCCTTCAGCTCTCTTTGCTGGTTTTTTCTTGGACCACCTTTCTTCCCATTTGTCCAACAAAATCCATATCCTCATCCCTACGATCAAATCTCTGGTATGTGTCCTTAATCCTGTTAGTCTTTTCTCCTCCAGCTCCTGGTCACTGTAATGCAATCTATGTGGTCCCTGCAACGCTTTAGTTTTGTTCAGGTCTACCTCATATCTTTTGGCCAATTCCTTCAATCTATCATGTGCCATCCTAGCTTTTCGAGTCACATCTTTTGCTACAAACAGCAGCTCATCTGATCCGTAAATTTCTATCCTTTCCAAAGGCAGACCTCCATTAATCATCTCGTCTACCTCTGCTTTCAATCTCACTACGTCCAGTAACCTTGCCTGTACTGCACTCCTCAGTACATCTCGACAACCCGAGCCATCCCGCTCATCACAGTCACTATTCTGTCCTTGCGACCTATTCCCTTCCATCATATTCCTGGAACTTGGTCTGTCTTCCGAGACGTTTTGTACCCTATCTCCTTGCATCCTATCCTCTTGGTTGGTTACTGTTGGTGTCCACATCCTCAACGCTGACTTAGATTCCTGCAAGGACCTCGGTCTGGCTGGTCTCTCCTCTTCTTGTCTAAAGGAAGAGTCTGCAGTAGCCGGTAACGGCGTACTTGTGTCTATTGGTCTTGGGAAATGAACCACTCGTACTCCGAACCCATTCCCACTCTCGCTGGTTACTTCTTCCCTTCCCATCTGTACGGAGCCCCCTTCTCTCACTCGGTCTGGGTCATATACCGGTACTATAGGGCCAATGGTAACCGGTACTGTCAAGGAGTCCGGTAATCTTGTGTTCCCAACAGGAGGCTGTGTTATCATGGACGCCGTTGCCCCCTCTGTTCCTGTGGAAATCCTTCCCACTACTCTCATGCTTGTCTGATTCTGGCTCCCATCAATTGTTACTGCTGGGGTCGGCTTTCCCTCTTCTGAGTCTGGATTAAATGGTGGTGCTCTCTCTGCCAACAACCTATCTAACAAGCTGTCGTCTGTATCACTATCCTCTTCATCGATTCTTATTATCTTCCCATTTTGTACTAACAATGGGTACAACTTGTCCACTTCAACCGTTGCCACCCTCCACCGTTTCTCCAGTGCATCCCACTTTGCATCCTGAAATGCCCTGATCGATTTCTTCACCCTTTCCAGACTTTTGTCTCTATTCCTTTCGTGTGCTGCTCTGATCCACGCATGTAATGCCTCAAACTGTGTCGGTCTAGGTAGTGGTCGTAATGAAGCCATTACACTTTTTAGCTGGTACAATACCTCCATCCTGAAAGTACCATATCGAGGGAACGACAACTCTCCTTCTGCTTCTGTCATTTTATGCCAATTCTCAAGCCAAATTATAGTATGCAATCCTACATTCTTTGCCATATAATGTGCTGGTGTATCCTCGGGAGGAGCTTCCTCTCCCTCCCGAACAACCACATGTCTATCACCTCTACAAAGTTCCCGTAAAGCTTTAAAACATTTCATGATGAATCAACTTCGTATTTGCACTCAAAATGTCAGCTCTTGCTTCTCGATTTCACTCCACCAATACCAGCGCGGCTCACACCAACCGGCCTATCGCAGCGCAGCACTTGTCTGACGTCACTTTTCCTCCGCTCGCAGCAGTTCCCCTCCTTTCTAATTCACTCGTTCTCACTCGCACCTGTCCCAATCATACTCTGAAATAATGTCCGTCCTACCGAACAATTACCTCTCTGACCGTCAGTCTTACCAATGACCGATCAGCCTCTTGAGCTTGTTGACCTCAATCTGGCAATCGTCTGTCCGCGAAACGACCGGACAATCGCATTTAACACACTCGATAGGATTCAATCACTCGATGTTCTGCACACAATAACCTACGACCTGCGTTGGTTATTCACACACTCACACATGTGTTCCCTATCTTCAGTGGGTCTGTCAATGACGTCTCGTGACCCCCACAACCTCTGGTCAACGTTCTCAACTCTGGGTGTATTCTACACCACAATAAATCTCCCGGTCCCGCACGCGCTCACGGTCCGTTTCTCAATCACACAACTCTCTTTCCAACTCCGCAAGACATCACACAACAATAAAACACCGCAATCTACCAAACATCACTCTTTTCATACTCACTCTACTACAAACTACTACTTCCGCCGCACCGGCACTCTCCGTCAGTTTTCCACGACCTCCGACATCCTTCTCCCGCGGTCCTCTGGATCTGCGTCACTCGGGCTCTATGGGGCAACTTAATCTCCTATCTTGCTCTAGATCTCCCCTTACCATCAAAGGTAACCATCCTACTCTGCTACCAACTGATAACGCCGATTCTTATCTAATTATCTATAAGAACCTTCTGGTCGCCAAGATCTTTTTACCTGTTGAATAGTGTAAAGGAGAGAATCTCATCAGGTTATATATCAGCATTCATTTTGTCTGAAAGGACCACTGACTCCGAATTCAAGTTTGAGAATTTATTATCGCCAAAAATAACTGAACGTGCAAGCACCTCAACACGAGGTTAAAGAAATAAATGGGCACTAATACAAATAATAATCTACGCAGGAATCTCATTCGACTCAGGATAAGGAGAATAGAAAGTTCTAGAAGGATCAACCAGACTATGATTGCTCCAATTTCTAAGTTGCTCTTCATTGGACTAAACAAACTTAAAATCAATTGCTGTCCCTACACTAACGCTAAGTGACATCCCTGCATAACAATTTTCCCAGGAGAGAAGGAATAAAAGGTGTCAGCTGTGAAGACTTCCTAAGAAGTGCAATCACATAATATCTAAACTCAGCTCTGTCCTTCTCTCTGGTCTCCCCTACCTCTTCTCTGGCCTCCTCCCTCAGGGCACTATCCCTAATACAAAACCACAATACAATTGTACACGCCTTTGTCACGCCTCCTTGGCCAGGTCTTCTTTCTTGTGCTTTTCCATCGAAACGGTTACTTCATCCTGGACGGTTGCGATGACCTTGAGTCCCAGGCACCTTCTCCGCTGAAAGTATCATCCCTAAATTCCATTTCACTCCCCGTACCATGCCTCCCCTCTCTCTAGCTTTCGAAAACAAAGAGTTAGTCTTACTAACGAGACATGTGCCCTTGCACCTGCATCAAAAGATACTTTCAACAGAAACCTTCTACTGTGCAAATTAAATCTACCGTTTGTGCCCAGAGAGCCTTACCAAGAGAAACTTTTCTCGTCCTACAAAATAAGCTAACATAAAAATTAACCAGGCCTTCCCTAAGCATATATGTAGTCAGGCCTTTACATATAACTTTTAAACACACATCTTGCTTTTCCCTATAAGCTTTTTCATTACGATTCATATGCAAACAATGAATTACATGTGCAACTTTAATATGGTGCACGTTTAAACTACTACAATTACATTACGCACGAACTAATTCCTCTATGCATTATTTTCACACAATTCAATAAGCATTACATTACATCGTTATCCTAACACCATTATGCTGCTGAGTTCACTTTCTCTCAGCGAACTATTCATTCTTTACTAAACATGCATGAGTATACAACTGAATATAAACGAATATATGTCTGAATACATGTGGGTGCGGCCTATCAGTGATTATGATGCACCCCTACAATTCACAAGAACATTTCGCTCTATCAACATGTTAACAGTGTTTGGGCTGGGGAAAGAAACTCAGAATTGAAACACATTGGTTGGGGTTGTCTATACTAATAAGAATTGTTTACTGCCTAAAGAAACCCTTTTTAGCAACCATAGAATAAACGAAAGATTGAGAAAAAAGAACAAGGTTGAAACCTATGTCTTGCAGTTTGCTTGCAGCTAACTGATGACAGTTCATAGCTCACTGTGCTATATTTCAAGGGTTGTAAAATATCAACTGCACGTAACAAAAATATCTCTGCGGGTAAAACAGTAAGCTACTGAGCTACCTACATAAAATAGAAACCTGTGATCTGCATGATGCATGTTGTTCTTTGAGGCAGGTACATCAACCCTCTGTGCTACCTTAACCTAAGTCAAAACGGTGACTAGAACTAACGCAGATCTCGCCAGCAAGAACATTATTTGCCAGACTTACCTTGTCTTCGTTATTTTCCCCTGGAAATCTTTAGGGCACAGAGGATCTTGCAAGCCTGCCTTTGTCTCCCCTGGAACGCCTGACATGTCTTGAAGCCCGCACTGCACACACCTTCTCTCAGCCTCTGATTAAAGTTCCTCTCCACCACGAGGATCCAAGATTCTGCACATGCGCACTGGAGAAGCAGCAGGAAGAGAGTGAAACCAAGGTTTCAGTAGACACAGCACACGGTGCATACTCCTGTGTAGGAGCATGTTTGGCCCATGCCCACCCCGATTCAAAGAGGCCCTCCCCTTCAAATAAGAGGCTCCTTCGTGCATTGTTTTATTTGTTTTGACACCACTGCCACAGATGACAGATAAGCCTATGCCGGCCTTTCTCTCTTAATGGCACTTTTTAAAGTTATTTTTTTATAACTATTTACATTCTTTGCAACTGGTCTCCTGGCGGTGTGGGGGCCCCCTCTGACATATAAGGGACGGGGTACCCCTGCACTGCGAGCACTTTGGGGGCAATGTTATGCCCCTGGCCCCTGCCTGTTGGTTTGGTGATTAAAAACAGCCATATTTGGGGTGCAGTTATCCTCTACCAGCCTTGGATCCCCGGTGTCACTGCTGCACTAGTGACAACACCCCTGCAGATCAGGCCCTCTTCTGGTGAGCGGTTTCTGCTCTGGTTCTTGAGCGCGTCTATGTTGTGCAGCGTTAACTAGTCCCTGATACGTTGTAGGGGCATATTTACCAATGTTGTAGTAGGCGCAGCAGCAACAGGACCCAGAGTGGAGGCCCCCAATAATGGTTTTCTTTCTAATATCCAATATGAGGACAGGGGGTCCATTTTCCATGCTTGCATTAAGGCCTGTAGGGCTAATGCTAGGTCACTAGGATTTTCTTGGCTCTTTAAAATCCTGCAGGATCTAGATTTGTGCACCAATTTTGGCCCCAACGATAGCCAAAAACTGGCTGATTTCACAGCAATGACTGATGCACAGTTCCTACTGTTTTAGGGGACCTTCATGGGCCCGGTAGGTTTACTTTTAGCACCAGGCATTTGGTATGCATTATTCACAGCTAATTGCATTTAAAATGCCTTTCCATAATTTTGTGCACAGGGTCAGAAGTCGCCAATGTGCTTATAATTTACAGAAATCGATGACAAAGCTAAAGCCTACACTCTTCGGGTCCCAAGGCCTTCTGCGGTCACTTGCAGGGCACCTGTGTGTTGGCAAAAATTAAGGGCTACTCCCTCTGATGAATGTTTCCATTTGTAGGCTAGTCCTCACAATTTCCAGTGGAACCCTTCTCCAGAGTCCCCCAGGAGCTCCATGCTGAAGTTCCAGAGGACACCAAAGTCAATTTATACACCCGCTCCCCATGATGACTCACACTATCAAGGATCTGAACACACTGTCACATGGATGCAGAGTATCCCACTGGGGACTGTTCCGACATAGAAAATGGGCAACAGGAGAGTAATCCACACTGCAGCCTAGCTATGAAGTTGTCCGATGACGAGTGCAGGATGACATGATCACACCAAGCAACCTGACATCTCAGTCACAGTGAATGTTACTTTGTGCTGCTACCAATGTTCTCCGTGAGAACATTCTCTTTTCAATACAATGAGTCAGCATCAGTTGAAAGTGTTGCATTCGCTGGCTGTGTGTTAGGACCTTCGTTTACCACTTTTTGCTCTTTGATGCCCTTATATGCTGCCCTTTGACCTAGTCACGCCTGTCATATGGTTGTTGCGGTGACTATTTATCTAGCATTTCGATGTATCACTCCCTTGTGGGCCTCGCTGGCATAGCAGTGGTGTTGTTTAAGAGGAAGGCATTTGTTTGGGAAAGAGGGGGACCCGTACAATCATTGCCCTCTGACCCTCAGACTCACACATCTGCTCTATTTACTTGCGCCTGCTCAGGTTGGTATTGAAATGCAGCTAGTTTTCACTGACAGCTGATGGCAAACTTCTTCTATCAGACCTTTGGACTTCACACCTAACCCAGTACTTAATTTGTACAGGTGGTTGGTTCCTGTGCTCGGCACTGGCTCTTTTTTATTACAGTCTACCACATGGTGGCGCTGTTCATCTACTTTTAAGCATCAGCAAACTGTTTAACAATTCGAAAAATATTTTAAAAACATACTAATAATACCAGTGCGTTTAGGCCATTCTAACAGCTGGTCATTCATTGGATTTGCTCCCACATTGGGGGATGGAGTTCATTGACCATCACATTATAATGGCGAGGCGAGTGGATTGGATTGTTGTGAGCCGAAAATGCTTTCCTGGAGACTGTGTGGTGGTTAATTTTCATTAGGAGGGATTAGCTGCATGGGTCTTGGTGCGGACTAAAACGTCTTTTGGCTCCCCGACTTCTAGCTTGCGGGCAGACATAATTGAAATGAAATTAAATGATAATAAAATTTATAAAGCGCGAAATTACCCGGGGGTAGTTAGGCACTAGGCTGACAATACATCTATGAGGATCCAGAAGATGACAGAGTTTTTTGCGAAAAAGCCAGGTTTTTAGGTGTTTCCTGAAATCTAACAGATTTGTCTTAAATTTAAGTTCTGTTGGAAGAGAGTTCCACAGCCTCGAGGTGCATACAATGAAGCCTCTCCCACTCCAGTTGGCTTTTTTAAATCTGGGGATTACAAGATTACCGCTTGTGGATGAGCGTAGGTGGCGAGAAGGAATGTAGCATTGAAAACGCTGAATCAAATAGTCAGGGGCGACAGCTTGTTGAGCCATGAAGGCAATACAAAGTGCCTTAAACTGAATGCGTTTATTTACGGGGAGCCAGTGTAGTTGAATCAGTGCTTGGGAAGCTGATTTATGTTTCGGAATGCCCAGTTGTAGCCGTGCCGCGGCATTCTGTAGTGTTTGTAGCTTTTGAAGAAAACGCTTTTGGATGTTGATGAAGAGGGCGTTACCATAGTCTACTTTGGAGGAGATAAGAGTTGTAACTACCCTCTTCTGCAGGCTTGCTGGAATATAAGGCAACACTTTCCTTAGGGTTTTCAAGATGAAGAAGCATGAGGAGGTGATGTGATTTATCTGTCCTTCAAAGGATAAATTGGTGTCAATAATTATCCCAAGGTTTTTTCCTTTCACACTGGGGGTAGGCAAAACCCCTAGTTCCTGGGGCCACCAGTTGTTGGACCAAAAAGAGGGATTTTTTGCCAAATAGCATAACCTCAGTCTTTGAGGAGTTTTGTTTCAGACAATTGCTGCTCATCCACTTCCCGATATGGAGCATGCAATCATGAAACTGAGCTGCCGTGTCCCCAGGCTTGGCAGTGATAGATGCAACAATCTGCGTATCATCTGCGTAAGAGACTAAGGAGAAGCCAAATGATCTGATTAGGGCTGCAAGTGGGGTCACATAATAGTTGAACAAAGTGGGGATCAAGGATGAGCCCTGGGGGACCCCACAGGGCAATGAAAAGGGTGGTGAGGTAAAATCACCAAGAGAGACCGTCTGGATGCAGTCTTTCAAAAAGAAGAAATTAATTTAAGAGCGTTACCTTTGATCCCTATTGTTTCAAGGCGATCAATTAGGAGAGCGTGGTTGACCTATCAAATGCAGCTGAAAGATCCAAAAAGATCAGAGCCGCATTGCCTCTGCTATCTATGGTTTGCCTGATTTCTTCCGTAGCTGTGATCAGTGCCAACTCGGTACTATGGTGACTACGAAAACCGAATTTTGTAGAGTCCGACACTTGGATTTGTCTAGGAAGGTGCTCAATTCGTTATTAACCATTTTTTTGACCAGTTTAGCGGGAAATGGTAAACGAGTGATTAGTCGATAATTATTAGGGTTATCCAAATCTAGGTTGATCTTTTTAATAATGGCAGAATAGAGCCTACCTTCCAGTGTTTTGGATAATATCCTGCTTCGAATATGTTGTTAAAAATGGCCGTGAGGTGAGTGTCTATCACCTCAGGGACCAGATGAATAATTCTGTCAGGACAAGGGTCCCGTAGAGAGCTTGATTTAATCTGTGTCAGTGTCATTTGCGTCTGTTCAGCCTTCAACGGCCCAAAGTGGGATAATTTGGTGACATTGAGAACGCCCTTAGGAAATCTGCTATTTATGTCGTCGGTTTGATTGATGTCTAGGAGAGAATAATAGGCAGATTTGACTTTATCTTGGAAGTGAAGTGCTAACTTATTGCAAAATTGTTGGTTTGTGTTTGGGTTCTTAGAATCTGGGAGTTTTGATTGTTGCGAAAAGTTCCTTAGAAGAATTCATAGCTCCTTCTATTTTAGCTACAAAGTAGTCCTTTTTTGCTGTAAGAATGATCTTTTTATAAGTCAGCAACTTGATTTTATAAAGCTCTTTATCAACTGATTTGTACTCAAATCTCCATTTACGTTCTGCTTTTCTACATTCCTGTTTTAGCTGTCTAAGGTCATCGTTGAACCAAAGTTCGGAGGGATTAGACGTATGGCTTTGGGATTTTTTTGCTGGGACTAGCTGAGCTAATGATACATCCAGCCATTGATAGTAGTTGCGAACAGCTATGTCAAAATCTGGGCAGACTGGTGGAGTTGATTGGATAAGGGATGCATTAAGCTGCCCAGGATCAATGATACTTCACTGACGCTTCGTAATGCTCCCAATTTGTGGGCAGACTGATTCTGCCTTAGGTAGCCCATTTAACTCAAACATGATTGCCTTATGGTCAGACCATGTCAGAGGGAGAGAGGATAGTCAGTGGAGCTGAGGGTTGTCTGTGAAAATGCCATCTAAAAGATGACCAGCTGTGTGTGAGGGACCCTGGACAGTTTGTGTTAGACCTGCCCCGGCCATATGATCAAGTGGATTCATGAAATCTGAATACCGAGGATTTTTCATATGAAAATTAAAATCACCTAGAATAGAGAAGTCTTTAGTGTCCACTCTATATTCTATAACATTGCCAATAGATTGGGTAAAGGCTGTTCTGGAACCGGGTGGCCGATAGATGAGAAGTCCGTTAAAAGAATAGTGGCTGTTTACTTCAATTTTAAAATAAATAGCTTCTCAAAGAGGCACATTAGAAAGAGTGTTAAAAATGATTTTAAAATGTTCTCTAAATATAACTGCAAGACCTCCGCCCTTTATTAAAGGGCGATCGTGTCTGAATATCCTGAAACCTGCAGGTAATGCTACTAGTAAGTGTGGGTCAGATGTTGAGTCTGCCCAGGTCTCAGTGATAAAAGCTAGGTCAATGTTCTGACTTTCTATGAAGTCTGCAAACTCTAGTGCATGCTTAACAAGTGATCTGGCGTTAATGAGGGTGCAACTGCAGCTAGTTTTATTTGTTTTTGGAGGTATCTTTGCTGAATATGTAGGGGTGAGAGACATACAGTGCAGATTAGTTAGAGAGAGGTTACAGATTGGTCATTTAATGCCATCATTGCCCCAGTGAGGGTCTAATTGAGGACCTGTGCGAAGCTCACGTGAGGCAATAATGGTTAACACGGTATCTCTGGGATAGGTAATTTGGCCTTTGATATCTAAGGCCAGACTAGCCTGAACATGGGACCCCAGAACGGCAGAATGCCCTACATTATGTCAGTAAATTGCTGTAAGGATGTATCTGTCTGATCAATATCGTCTGTATTGACAACTCTCTTAACTCGGGGTATCTGGAGACCCCTACGCTGTAGCCTATGATCCTTGTGGTAATTGGATGGTGCAATGTAAACGGGAGGCAGAAGAATGGAAACATAACACTGGCCGGACCACCCCCTCGGAAGCCATGTATAAGCTGGTTCCCCACAGATGAAGTATACATTCAGAGGTGTAAGCAAGGGTGGGCTGCTAGTGGTGTTCAACCGATATGTGTAGTTACAATGGCTCCATCCTACTGAAATGTTCCCTGTTCCTTCAACACAGTAACTAGTTGTTGCGTTGATCACAGGGACAGACATAGCTTTGTCCTCAGTGATATTGCGTTCCTGGAAACATTTAAAGTATTCAGTGACATTGAATCCTTGGAAATCTAGCATTTCATTTCGTAACCAAGTGACATTTTTGTGAGCTTCAAATACATTCATGCAAGCATCTGGGTGCAGGGTACCCTCCTTGCCATCCGTCCCAGGTGTATATCCCTGGTGTACCACTATATACTTTTTAAATTTTTTTAAATTATTTTATTGAAAAGAAGTCTCAGTTCAACACAGCCTCTCGCCTACAACCCTTAGGGCCGGCAGCTTGTTAATTCACAATAGTGCACACAGCTATTTAGCCAACAGCCCAAGGGGCAGGCAGCGTACATTGACCCTAGGTATTTTGAGGACAGTCGCTCGTGGTGGTCATGTTGCACCAAACCCTGTAGTCAGAAAAAACATGCACAGTGTACAGTGAGTATCATAAAGCAATACCCGTGAACAGCGCACTAAGGTCAGAGACATGCATTGATATCAAAAAGGTGGGATACCATTCTTTACGATTGAGGCCAAACCAAGCCGCACTCCTATCGAAACCCGCCTGACATCCCGGATGCGGAACTCACCCACCAGCAAAGTGTCCAGGGGAGTGTCACGTAGTGTGTCCCATGAGTAGAAAATCAAGTACCAGGAGCGTGGGTATTAGTGTCAGGAGTGGCAGAGGCTGTCTCACCCGGGGCGACCTCTTTGGTAAGCAGATATGAAGTATATAATCCCCAGAAGTTCTTGGGTCTGCTCCTGGGGGGGGAGTAATTCGCTAAAGGTCTCTGTTTGGGTACTGCAGTAAAGCATGTCATGCGACCATTGCGCCAATGTAGGTACAGGGCCCTTCAACCAGCACATTGCCATCCGTCGCTTCGCCACAAGCAGACCCATGTCCACCAGTCTGCGGACCGCCTTAGGCAGCCTTTTAGAGTACCCCAGGAGGGCCAGGGCCGGATCCGGAGTGAGCTCCGTGCCCACCACCCTCCCCAGTTCCAGAAAGATCAACTGCCAATATCGATACACCTCAGGGCAATGCCAAGCAAGGTGAACAAAGTCTGCAGTATGTGCATGGCACCTGTCACAAGCCGAGTCCTCCCGCAGTCCGTATCTGCATAGTCTCTCTTAGGTGTAGTACGCTCTGTTCAGGTACTTGAAGTGGACAAGTATATGCCTGCCGTGCAGCGATATACGTCGGGTGCTGGTGCAACAATAGGACCACATAAAGTCATCTATCTCCAGTTGCAAGTCTCGTTGCCAAGCTAGCCTAGCTTTGGTATAGTGATTCGCTCTGTGTGACATTGCCAATTTATAAACGTTGGAAACCACCTTGCGTGGCGATTTAGCTTTAATAATGTAAGACAGTTCCAGCATCTCAGGCGGTTCCTGCAGGTCATCTCCCAGTATCTCCCGTAGAGCTCTCCGTACCCTATGAAACTGGAATCTCTGTAGCATAGTGCAATCTCCGGCTGAGCCCTCCACGTCTTCCCACGTCTTCACCGCTCCGTCACGAAACAAGTCTCCCACAGTTAGTACATTCAATGCCTGCATCGCTCGGACCACCCCTTTATCCCTGCATGGAGCCAGCCAAAGAGCCCACTCCAGTGGCATAACCGGAGAGTACAACAGGGCCCCCGCCTGCAAGTGCAGTAAAGTATGCCAGGCGTGGCGTGTCAAATTAATTGAGTCCAGTATCCCCGTCCTGCGGTCAGAGGGTTCATATATCGTGGCTGGAAGGGGTAGCGGGTCGGCAAAGAGTCTCTCCATGCGGAGAAACGGGATATCTGGCAAGCCGTGCATCTAATAGTAAGCCTGAACGCCCTGTGCCGCTCTGTAATACAAATTCAAATCCGGCGCGCCTAGCCCCCCCAGATGATATGGGAGAGTAAGTATCTGCCAACGCACCCTCGCTTGCTTGCCCACCCAGGCTAACTTTATTAATAATGTATTGCCCCGGTGAAAAAATGAAGCTGGTAAGACAATGGGGATATTTGTGAATAGAAACAAGAACCGGGGCAGAATCACCATCTTCATGATGGATACTCTACCGAGTAATGATAACGGTAGCTTAATCCAGGCCTCTACGTCATCCTCCAGCTTACTGACCGCTATACCGTAGTTTTCCCTAAACACGATCTCCGAGTCTGTATGAAGACGTATGCCCAGGTAGCGAATCGAATCACTGACAAAATATCGAAGGTCAAAAAATCGACCTACAATAATATCGACATCCTATCTACAACATGGTAAGTATAAAAATATCGAGAAAAAAATATCGATGTCAAAAATATCGTTATCAAAAATATCGTTTTTTTTGTTAAAAATAATATGTAAAATAAACTAAATAATACTTATAATTAAAATAAACATAGTTAAAAATATTTGATAATATTTAAAATTAATAAGTAACATATATAATTAAATAAAACATTAATTAAACATATACATATAAGATGTAATATATATACTTACTTAATAATAATTTTGAATAATTATTGTAATAAATTTTAAATTATTAAAAAATATTATAAATTACAAATACATCTATACACATAAAACAATAACATAAATAAAAATTAAATAATTATGTATAACAAATTAAAAAAATTAAATTTACTTTTAATATATTTAAAATTAATTATATACTATATTAACTAAAATAATACAAAAAATATTAAATAGCGTAGGGAATAAAACTACTATTACAACTCCCAAAAAAACAACACTAACAAAAATGTTGGATGGCGTAGGGGTAAAAATTTCTATTCCCACTCCAGAGAGTGTAACAGTAGGGAAAGTGTTGGATAGCGTAGGGGTAAAAATTACTATTCCCACTCCAGAGAGTGCAACAGTAGGGAAAGTGTTGGATAGTGTAGGGGTAGAAATTACTATTCCCACTCCAGGGAGTGCAACAGTAGGGAAAGTGTTGGATAGCGTAGGGGTAAAAATTACTATTCCCACTCCAGGGAGTGCAACAGTAGGGAAAGTGTTGGATAGCGTAGGGGTAAAAATTACTATTCCAACTCCAGAGAGTGCAACAGTAGGGAAAGTGTTGGATAGCGTAGGGGTAGAAATTACTATTCCCACTCCAGGGAGTGCAACAGTAGGGAAAGTGTTGGATAGCGTAGGGGTAAAAATTACTATTCCCACTCCAGAGAGTGCAACAGTAGGGAAAGTGTTGGATAGCGTAGAAGTGACAAATAACATACTTATAAATAAATTAATTTTTTTAAATAATTAATGAATTATTAAATAACTCTAAACTATTTACCAATACCAATAAATATTTATTAAAAACATAATTACCAATAGAAAATTTATTAACAATAAATTAATAATAAATACCAATAAATAATAATTAATCAATATTAATTACTAAATATGAAATATTGAACAATAAAATATTTGTAATAACAAAAAACATATACATTATTAAAACTTAATTACCAATTAACTAATATTGAACAATTAAATGCTTTTTTATACCAATAATAATAATTAAACATTAATTACATTTATCAATAAATAATATTTAATAATATTTAATTACCAATTAATGATAAAACAACAATACATTAATTTTTAGAACCAAAAATGTGTAATTTAAAAAAATTACCTATTAATAATTAATATCCAATAAATTAATTATCAATACCCAAAAATAAATTTAATAATTACTTAATTAGATTTCAATTACTTCCAAAAGTATTCCCCTATAAACGCACAACACACTTAATCAATTAATAAAAATTAATAACTAAATAAAAATTAATTACCAATTAATAATTGATTACCAATTATCAATCAATTAACAATAATATAATTATCAATACCAATTAATTAAAATAAATTATAAATTAATTGCATTTAAATTACATGATGATTAATTAATCAATTAATAAAAATTAATCACCAATTAATTAAAATTAATTACCAATTATTGATTAATTAACAATTATATAATTATCAATAACAATTAATTAAAATACATTATAACTTAATTACATTTAAATTACATGCTAATCAATTAATCAATTAATAAAAATTAATAACCAATTAATAAAAATTAATTACCAATTATTAATTAATTAACAATAATATAATTATCAATACCAATTAATTAAAATAAATTATAACTTAATTACAATTAAATTACTTCCCACCCTATTCCCCTATAAACCCACAACCCGCTACAGAACTTAAACGCAAAAAATAATTAAAGTTAATTTATAATTCCTAAAAATTAATAAGTAATTTAGTATAATTAAATTACTTCCCACCCTATTCCCCTATAAACCCACAACCTGCTACAGTACAAAAAAAATAAAATAACTTAAAAAAATAAATGTATTAACATATAAAAATTGTATACATATATTTTTAAACAATTAAAACACGTAACAAAAACACATATAACACAAACATATTAAAAACATAACAAAATACATAACAATAATACAAATATCGATATTAGTAACATCGATATTAGTAACATCGATATATTTGATTTCGATATTACGAACTTCGATATTATTGACATCGATATTAAGTAATTCGATATTACTTACCTTAGGGTCGATATTCTGTCCATCGATATTCTGTCCCATCGATATTCTGTCCCTTCGATATTTAAACTTCGATATTATGGTATATCGAAATTTTATTTTCGATATTTTGACTGCCCACCTAGCGAATCGCATCAGTAGACCAGTGTAGTGGGAAATCCGGTTCAAAGCGCGACGTAGCCGGGGTGAGTGGGAAGATTATGGATTTAGACCAATTGACACGCAATCCCAACAGCGCCCCAAAATGCACGACTTCTCTGAGGATAGAGGAGAGATTGTTCTCAGGATCTCAGACGTACAGCAACGTATCATCCGCGTAGGTGGATTCTACTATCTTATAATTCAGAAAACTGATACCTTCGTGGCTATGATGTTCCCGTAATGCGCACGCCAGCGGCTCTGCGACCACGGCGTATAAGACGGGGGATAACGGGCAGCCTTGTCTCGTCCCTCGAGAAATAACTATGGGATCCGTAACCAAGTTACCTATTTTTATTCGCGCCCTGGGTGAGCTGTACAGGATTCTGATCAATTGGAGAAAGGCGGGGACGGGGACGTGACGCAGGAAGGGCCACTCGACTGAATCAAAGGCCTTCTCCATGTCGAGGAAGACCGCGACGGCCTTAGTATCCTGACGAACATGCTGGATGGTTCCGAACACCGTGCGAAGGTTATATGTAAGATTCCTATCTGGTACAAACCCGCCTGTTCTGGAGCAACCAACACCGGTGCCAGGGGGGAAAGACGATTGGCAAGCACCTTTGCAAAAAGCTTAGTATCCACATTGAGCAAGGAGAGTGGGCGGTAGGACCCACACTCACCCGGCGGCTTATCTGGTTTAGGGATGGCGACAATCACCGCCTCCCTCATCGATGGTGGCATTGTGCCCGACACACACATGTCATCGAAAAGCGTAAAAAGGTGTGGAAGTAATAAATCTACAAAGGTCTTATAGAAACCGACGGTCAGGCCATCTACTGCACTAGATGCCCGCATACCTGACAGGGCAAGTAATATTTCATCTTTTTCGATAGGCCGCATGAGAAACTCACGGTGCGTGTTCGTAAGGAATGGTAATTTGATATGCTCGAGGTATTCCAGGATTTGTTCCTCCGTACCAGAAGACCGGGAAGTGTATAAGTCCCCGTAATATCTCTTAAACCTATCTGCTATACCCGCTTCTTCAGATAGCAGTTCTCCCTCCTCCGACTTAAGCTCAGTGATCAGTGTTCTGCTGCGCTTGGCTTTTAGAATCTGCGCTAGGACCGACCCAGGCCTGTGTTTCAATTCACTATCTGCAGCTTCCTGATATTCCCTCAACCGGTCTTTTATTGCCTGCGTGGTAGCCTCATCCTGACTCACTAGCTGACGTTGTTCTAAAGCGCCCAGTTCCTTTTCCAGAGCGGATAGTCTACCCCGAATCGAGCGGAGAACCCCAGAGTGCTTGGCCATAGCCACGCCACGAATATAAACCTTGAATGTTTCCCACACTACTTGAAAACTGTCCACTGACCCCTCATTAAGGGGGAAAAAGGTTTCTATGGCTTCAGCTAATTCTTCTTTAAAAAGAGGGTCCAGCAGTGAATAGAGGGGGAAGCGCCAAGTGAATGGCGGGATTGTCTTCCTAGGCATGGTAAGAACCAGCAGAAGAGGAGAATGGTCCGATAGAGTACGCGGAAGTACCAAGCACTCCCGAGTGTGCTCCACAAGCGAAGAAGAGATCAACCAATAGTCTATGCGAGTGTGCAAGTTGTGACAGGCCGAATAATGTGTGTAACCTCCCTTGTCCGGGTGCCGTGTGCGCCAGACATCGCAGAGGTCCAGGTTCACCATTGCGCTTTCAAGCGCTCTCGCAGCTGCCGTGGCCCTCCTCGTCGGGCCCCCGGATCTGTCCAAATTTGGGTTTCTGACCAAATTAAGGTCCCCACCCCAGAGGTACCGCGCTTCCGGGAATCTGGCTACCGCGGCAGCAAGTGTAGTGAAGAACTCCGGGCAGTCATAGTTAGGGCCGTAGACATTTACTATAATTAAGTCAATACCCCGTACTTGACATCGAGAAATCACGTACCGCCCATTCTTGTCTGAGTCTAATTGGACCAATGTATAGGGGGATTTAGGGTTAACCCATGTCAGCACCCCTCGGGCGTGCGTGGTGAAGCCTGATACATTAACATGATCCACCAACCCTCTACTACGCAGAATTGCACTATTCAGTGGAAGGTGTGTCTCCTGCACCAAGGCCACATCAATATTCTGTCTCTGCAAGTAGTGCAATACCTTACGCATTTTACGGTGGTCATTAAGCCCCCGGACATTCCACGTGAGCGCGCGGAGGGAGTCTAGCGGTTTTGGCGCAGGGATCTCACTGGGTCCCGCCATCTGTGACTATACTGTATATAATGCAGCCTGACCTAAGCAACCTGTAGTTAGTGTGCATACCTGTCAGAGACCAATTTGAGACTTTATACAACAAAAACAACAAAACTCTCCCCTCCCCCCAACCTCTCCCCACCCACGAGATACCACCCCCAACTTGGTCGCAAAGCATTCCCCAAAACATCCAAACCTCCACCCACCGCCCCCCCCCAATCAGACATTACCACCCTCGTGTGATGCACTCATGGGCAGATGTTGCTCTGCTTTGCAAGGAGGAACAATATGAACATTAAACAGCCCCACTCCCCACACATCGTCTCAAATAAAAAACTCAGCATCGCAGACCCAAGAGTCCCAGACCTCAACAATCGCTTAGTGCACTAATGTAGCAATGACATCTCTTGGTCTTGTATCAAATGGTCCAAGATTCCGGGACAGCACACACCAAAAGATCTAGAGCAGGCTCTGTGTGGTCCCCGCTGGTGCGTCTCACCAAATGTCCTTCCCAGACGAATAAGAACTAGTTATTGGGTGGCCACCCAACGCCAATGCCAAGGAAAGGACTGAACTTAACCTGCAGGTAACCCCAGCTGGACAGTTGTGGTCCCGCCACCACAGGCCCCAAACAGCAGAGCCCAGGAGACCCAAGGGCCCCCCCGCCTGTTAGTCCCATAGCCATACTTAGCAGTGTGCCGCAGACCTCCGCATCTAGTCCTGGTCGTCCAGGGTGCCCCCGCCGCCTCATCGAGCAGATGCCGGTCCGGGCTGCGGCGTTGTTCCTTTGTCCAACCTTTTAAAGCCTTTTGGAGCGCCTTTGGATCCGTGAAAATATGGGATCGGCCCTGCCTGTTGACACGGAGCTTGGCAGGGTACAGCATGGCGTAGTCTATGCCCAGATCACGCAGCTGTTTCTTCATGGGGATGAACTGTCTGCGCGCCTCCTGTGCTCGAATGGTAAAGTCCGGAAATAGCGAAATCTCGGAGCCCTCATAGATCAATGTCTGCTTGTCTCTCGCTAAGCGCAGGGCAGTGTCTCTGTCTCGGTAATTGAGCAGTTTTGCAATGATCGGACGCGGTGGTGCCCCCGGGGGCGGGTGAGGACTCAGGGAGCGATGCGCTCTCTTCACCACGAACATTGAGGAAAAGACCCCTTCCCCCAGCAGCGCGACCAACAGCTTCTCGATAAATTGCTCCATGTTGCCAGTCTGGGTGGACTCTGGTAGGCCAGTGATTCTGAGGTTACATCGACGAGAGCGCGCTTTCAAGTCCTCTGTTTTATCTTGGAGAACACGCATAACTCTACCCAGCTGCTTGTGTTCAGTATCTAGCGTGGTATGCGCTTCCTCAACCTCAGTGAGTCTCCGCTCCGACATATCCAAGCGCTCAGCGTGCTTGTCTAAACGCTCAGCCATTCTGTCCATCCTGTAGGAGAGAGCGTCCATTTTCGTACCCAGAGAGGTGATGCCGCTCTGCAGGCTCTTCTCCATGGCCAGTAGCATGCTCCGGATATCAGTGCCGGGGTCGGCAGGCGCAGGGGTCTGCATCCTAGCAGCGTCCTCTGTTGAGGCATCATGCGATTTCGACCGCTTCTGCTCGAAAGAGAGTTTGGGCTATGCCCTATCCACTCTGCCCATGTTCGTTATTAGTAGAGTGCACCCCGCAGCGCACCTTTACAACTCAATGCCGCAGCCCTAGTTACCGCCCCTCAGGGACAGCCATCAGGAACTCCAGGCCACTACGATCCT